>PVJA010001039.1:0-26608 GCA_004027025.1 Myocastor coypus
ATGTAATATGTCAACTTTCAAAGAAAAAAAGGGGGAAAAGAAAAAAAAAAGTAATGTGGATTTAGAAAGGTCAATGTTTAGTTGTTTGATCAATCTTATATACCTATATGTATTAATCTAAACTGATCCGATGATGAAAATATGTAATATAACCATTGTTAAATTTAAACAATAAAAGAATTGGAAAAAAAAAATAAAATAAAATAAAATAAAAGTAACATAACAACTAAACATAATGCCTATAGCATGACTTGCACTTAAATGCCCCCACTAAGGTCACATGGAGTCAGAGGTGAAGCTTTTCAGAGGTAGGTGGATCTATAGTGATCCGGCATTAAGTGTGTGATGCTGGAAGTATGGGTATTCGGTTACTAGATTAGCCCACTGAGTGGTCTGACATAGCTCTGGGTGTGGATAATGAGAAGGTCCACCTGGGTGTCAGTGAGCAGCCTGCACAGAATACAAGGTGCAGAAGGCTGCTGCAGTCACTTGCTGCTGGCTGCTTGCTGCTTCACTTTCAGCTGCAGTCTGCCTATCCTGCTCTGCCATGGACTATGCTTCTTCCGTGATGTCCCTCTGTCATCCACCGTGCCTTGGAGCCAGCCGAATATGGGCTGAAACCTCTACAAACTGTAGGCAAAATAAAGCTTTCCTCCTTTCTATGTGAGTCTCAGGTACTTTTGTCTCACCAACAAGAAAAATAACTAAGACAGTCTACTATTATTATTTTTTTTTTAAGAGTCTCTCTATATGGTTCAGGCTGGCCTCGAACTCACTATGTAACTAACCCAGGCTGGCCTCGAACATGATCCTCCTGCCTCAACCTCTTGCATACTGGGATTACAGGCATGTGACACCATGCCTGGCATCAAAGCAAGTTTATGAAGTTAACAAGTATAAGAAAATATTTCCACATCTCACTGAACTATTCAGAAGTGAGGGCTAGGACTCATCCTAAAATGGCTCAGAGAATACAAAGAACACAAGAGAATGAGAAGGGAGGGAGAAAGAAGAAAGGGAGCAAATGATAAAGCAAATAGGGAAAATTTTAACAATAGGTAAATCTGAATAAAGAATATAAAAATGTTCTTTGTTCAAAATATTTTAATTTTGTAACTTTCATAAGTTAAAAATTGCTTCCAAGGAAATAGTACATTTGACACAGTGCCCTTAGCTATGAGGCTCCTGACCAGGCTCCTGAAATACGGTTAACACAAAATTGTACCATTAGTGTAAAATATACACATTTTAGAGACTTAATTAAAAAAAAAAACCCTAAAAACACCACAATAACTTTTATATTAATAATATGTGGCAATATTTCAAATATATTGGGCTGTGTCTCGGTTACTTTTCTCTCCTTGATGAGGCAAAATACCCAGCACCCACAATTAAGGAAGGAAAGGTTATTTAGCTCAATTAGTAGAGGTATCAGTCCAAGGCAGAGTGGCATGTGGCAGAGAGTGGCAGTTCCTGGCAGGGAAAGGTAGCAAAACAGCAAGAGCAAATGGCAGGAGTAGTGGCCACAATGGCCACAGAGAGCTGTCTGTCTCCCTCGTGTCAAGTTCAGCCTATCTGCCTGAGGCCAGATATGACGCTCATACCCAGAATCCCAGCACTGGATCAGGAATTAACCACAAACTCTAGAAGTCCACCCCATAACTGCATGAGACTTTGGGGGGACACCTCGGCACAAACCATAACAGGTTAACTGAAATAGTATTTTTATAATTAACTTGACTTTCTTCTTTTTCCTTTAAATATGACTACTAGAAAACTTACATGACTCATGTTTACATTGGACAGAACTGAACTAGACAATCAGGCAAACCCAGTGTTAGGCTTCACAAGCCTGTAAATTTTTTTCCATTCTGTCTAATATAAACATATCTCTATCTCTAAAAGCCACTTGGCTTTAAGCAACTTAAAGATAGTGTGTCCACTCACCGTCATATTGCCAGTATTTTATATTGTACTCACATGGAGTGTGACACATAGTAGTTAGAAGGCACTATAATAAGAAAGGGAGTTCATATAATAAGAATCAATTCATTCTCCTTTCTCCATCTTCGCTTATACAACTCTCTCCTGCAGTGAAGCTTCCTCTCTCCCTCTCTGAATCTATCTATACATTCTTCCAAAGCTCACTTCAGGCACTGTTTCCTCCCAACCTCTCCTCCTCTGCAGCGTACAGGCTTTCCCCTCTGGAGGGTTTCCTTCAACACTTCACACAGAAGTTTCTTGAGTGGAAGGAACTTGGTCTCTCGTTTATCTTGTCTCTTTCACAACAATGAGTGAGTATTAACCATACCAGTCAGATGAGCAATGTGGAAGGGAGGAAGGTGCCAAGAAAATGGGAAGGATTTGAAGCCACAAAAATTTTGTCGTAGTTTCAAGTAGCCTTTGACATCTACTAACTATGCTGTCTTAGATAAATCACAATAAATAACCAAATTGCTACTTCATTTTTAAAAATCAAAGAAACCTGATGAACATTTTTTAAAAAGAGAGAGCTTTTCTTTGCACAATTCTGGAATAATTTAATTCTTTCTTTAGTAACATGCTTATTCTTTAGTAACATTGCAGTAAAAGGAAATCTAACATACTACTTCTAAATCACAAGAAACAAATGTTGACAAAGTTCACAAATTAGCCAAGGTACTAAACATTGATCATCTTTCTGGCAATGAAGCATTTAGATTGAAGGTTTTTTTTGAAGAACTATTAAGCAAAATATGCACATATATTGTAGCTATCTCAGTACAGCTAATTTCCCTAGCTTTTCAAGCTTCTATGTGGCATCTTCCTAATGAAGGAGGAAAAAAAGAAAGGGAAGAGTGGATGAGAAGGAAAAGGAAGGGCAAAGAAGAGAAGCAGACACCAATTTTCTATAAAGAAGCCTGGGAACTTATTGGCAACATTCAGACTCTGTTATAATATAAATGCAATGTCTCCTTCTTTCAAAAATATTGGCAGGCCAGGTGTGGTGATGCACACTTTAAGCTCAGCACCTGAGAAGCTGACGCAGGAGGATCTCTGTGAGTTTGAGGCCAGCCTGCATTTCATGGAGAGTTCAAGACCAGCCTGTTTTAAAAAAATCAATCAAAAAATAAATGACTAACACGTCATTTAAATGACATTGTTCAGAAGAAAATTGTAATAGTTAAAAGGAAAAGATCACCTGAAAACAAAATGTTAAAAAATATGTAACTTTCAAGCATGGAAAGCATTTCAAAAAAACGTCTAAATCAGCAACTAGTTTTAACCTTGTATCATAACACCTACTCTGAGACCTAAGCCTATCAGGATAAGGTAAACTGGTTAGATACTTATTACTTTGGTATTAAACTGTATACTTCAATTGAAAATGGTAAAACCACACTAATTAAATAGTAAAATACTTGTTAGTATACATGATCCACAGAATTAATACACTATTTAGGTTCTAAACTAATAATGTAAAACACATTAAATGGTAAAATACCTTTTAGTATATGCCACCTGTAGAGTTAATAAAATATATATTCTAGTTTCTAAACTAGTTAGGAAGCACAAGATTTCCTTAGGACTTGTAGGAAAATGTGCCTATTAAATGCTGAATATTAACACTGACTCATCACAAAAGTTGAAGTACTCCAAAGGAATCTAGATCCTGTCCTAATTAAGTCTCTCGCTACCAGTGCCACCTCAATTCCCACAAATCTCTGTATCACCTCACTTCCTAAACTTAAGTGCTCACCCCCTAGCACTACCTGATCCTTTATGACAGCACACCTTTGCCATTTACTGCCCCCCTCCCTGCCGTGCCGGTCCTTTTTAGCCTGTAACTATGCCCTCCTCCCTGCAGAATTTCCTCACTGCACCTACACCCTCCAGCAGTGCAGCTGTCCCTCTGCTACAGAGCATCATAATTAAGTTGAAATGTCCACCTGCCCACCCAGGCTGTGATTTCTAACTGGAAGAGCCCAGACCTCTTGAGCCTGTTTTCCAGCCCCTACCATAAGACCTGGTACTTACTCAATATAAGTATACTGAACAGAAGAAACAGCAACACTTGAAGTCTCCTACTAAAGAATGAATACATTTAACAGTGGTTCTCAACCAAGGACAACTTTGTCCCAAGGAGATAGCTGGTAATTTCTGGAAACAGTTTTAGTTGTCACAATAAGGAGGAAAAGATTCGAGAGACTGCAACTAGCAACTAGTGAATCCAGCACCGGGAGGCTGCTAGCCATCCTGCAATGCTCAGGGTAGCTCCAACGACAAATCGTCTGGTTACAAATACCAACAATGCCAAAGTCAAGAACTCAATCTTCAACTGACTTATTCAAATACAATGATTCAGTGACAAATCTCAGCAATAATCACCATAAATTCTAAATCAGTATTTTCACTTGAAACTTTTAGCAGCTGATATGGATGCACTAACACTAAAAATAATCTCTGTATCCTCTCGGTGCTTAACATTATATCAACAGTCTTAGAGGGCATCCCATTTCTCAAAAACCTTAACTATCAGAAGTTACTGCCAATTCAGAAAATATTTTGTTTTACTTATAAATTTTTAAAGCAAACCACAGGCAAAGTAATTCCACTTACAGAACTATGACAGGAACACAATCTGAGGCATGAGGTAATCAGTTCTTCTAGGTCTGATAAAAAAGGAGGACTACAAGTAAATCAGGCACAGATGTCTTTACTGTTTAACAAAGGAACTGATGGATAAATAAAAAGCGTGCCCTTCCTACTGCCAAATCACTGTTTTTCAGGATTTCGAAAAACTACGAAATCACTGCGGGAACAAACTCAAACCACAACACAAGCCCAGTGTAGTGTGCACTCTTGTAATCCCAGCACTCAGGAGGCTGAAGCAGGAGGACTATTTCGAGTCTGAAATCAGCCTGGGCTACAACGAGAGCCCAATGCCAGACTGTTTCATAGCAACACCTTGTCTCAAAAAGAAAAAAAAAAAAAACACCTCAATACCGCGGTTCAGATCAGGAGTTAACTATTTCTCTCCCCAGAAATGACAAGTTCCACAGGAGACAACACTCCCTAGCAGCTAGGCGTGGTGCCACCGACCTGTAACCCCAACACTTTGGGAAGCAGAGGCAGGAAGATTCCATGTTCGAGCTCCGCTTGGGAAATTTAAAAGGCCTGAATCCGCAATGTAGTTCCCCAAAAAGGGTTCGGTACGTGTTAGAGGACAGGCCAGCTTATGTTCTCCTGGGAACTGATTCCTAAAAAACTCGCCCCCAGCTTTTCAGCTCTTTTCAGCTCCAAGATTTTTCCAGATTCCAGATCAGCGATAGTTCTGGCTGAAACCAGAGAAGCGAATACCATTTGGTAAAGGCTTAAGGTGGATTCATTCACGCGTAGCTAAAATAAGGTCCTGGGGCTCGAAGAGTAAAACGCATTTTTAATTAAAAAAACAAATAGAAGAAGAGAAAGAAAGTTTCCAGCGGTGAGTAATAGCTTCCTTCTCGGCCGACTTTCCAGTAAGTGTCAGCCCGCGGCCGCCCCGCGCCACGACACGCCAGCTCCCGCCTTCGGCGCTGTCCAGGGCGGCGCGTGCAGGTGCGCGGGGCCGAACGGAGGGGACGCGCAGCCCGCGGGGTCCCTGGCCCCGCGCCGCCTCCCACGCCCGCCTGTTGGGCCTCAGGACGCGGGCGCCACACCCTCCGGGCCAGGGACAACCCGGCGCGCTCCCGGATGCCCGCGCCGGAGACCAGGCCGCGGGGCCTGGAGCAGGCAGGCACCGCCCTTCGCCCTCCGCCCGCTCCCGCTCGTGCGTCGCCGGACGACGGCTTCCCGCTTACCCTCTGCAAAATCCTCCGCAACATGGCTCTCACAGCACGGCGCCGCCGCCGCCGCCCAGGCTCTCCGCACGCCGCGCGGGCTCCTCACTGCTCGCCGGCCCAAGGGGAAAGGGGAGCGGGTCGCGGCGAAGAGGTGGCGGCGGCCGCTGGGGCTGCCCCGACTTCCCCACAGGCTGCGAGACGGAGCGAGCGTGAGCGCGACGGCGGCGCGGTAGCTAGCGAGCGCCCGCCCGCCGGGCCGCCCCCGTAACTGACAGCGGGGCGGACGCGCCCGCGGCCGCCGAGGGGCGGAGCCGAGGCCGCCCCGCCCCTCGGGCCTGTCCATCCACAGGGGGTGGGGGCTGGCCCCGAGCCTGCGGCCAATCGGGAACGGCGGCGGCGGAGACGGCTGAGTGACGGACAGACGACAGGACTCCGGCGCTGCGGCCCTTTCCGGCGAGCTGGAGGACCCGGGGCTGCCGAGCGCCCGCTCAGGCTCAGTCAGAAGATTGCGTCGGCCTGACGGCTGCGTTCTCGCCGCGTTCTCGCCCAGCCCCTGGGGTCCTGAGATCCTGGGGTCCTGGGCGCTGGTGGGAGCAGGGGGCGCTCACGTGCTGCCCCCGACGGCAGCGCTTCTGCCGATTCTGTAAAGTGTCCCCTGTGCGCCGCGGCCTGGAGACGCGGCCGGAAGCCCGAGCCCGGTCTGAATTTGTGAGCGCTGACAGCTCAGCCTGAGCCCAACAGGAGGATAGGGGATTGCGGGACTCCCGCTGGTCTTCAGCCTCTTCGCCTCGCTGCTTTTGGTTACAGCCACAGACAGTACAGAACCGGGAAAAGGGACAGCAGGGGCTAGATCTGAACTGTCAGGGGTTTGGGGTTGTCCTTTGGATCACGACAGTGTTACCAGGCTGGTGTCATTAACATGTGGCACTTTCCAAAGACATTCTTAGCCACTTCTGAGGATGTGAAATCGTATGCTGATAATAGATACGCCAACAAATCTTCGTGTTCCACAGGGTAATAAAAAAGGAAATCGTAGATGATCACATGTCCAAACAAGACATGGACTTGGAACTGACCTCCAGGCAGAAGGTTACTGTTTAAACTTGAAAATCAAAGCTCCAGAGCCCTCCCATTCTGCCAGTATTCCCAAGCCACTCAACTTTCACTCTAGGCTAGAGGGGAAGAAGGCCTCAGATTGCTGAAATAGGGAAGAAGCTGAAATAATGGGATTAACCTGTCTCCTGGTGGTAGAAGTACACAATGAAGCCTATGCGGTGTATTGGAAAAGTGTACTGAAAAGACGCAGCAGACCATTATTTTCCAATGAGTCAATGAATATGAAAGTATTCTGTAAAGGGTAAAAGACCATTAATGTATATTTCTATCCCAAATATATATACATCCTACTGCCTCAAAACAGTGATGCCCATGGCTAATACTTTATTAATTGCTACTGGTAAGGCACTTACATAGGATACACTTTTCTATCTTTGCAGAAGCAAACTTTATTTTCAGACAATGTAAGAAACATTCTGAGTGACACAGGGTGATAAAAGTGACTGCTTTGATTTTCAAACCTTAAAGCTCTTTATTAGTGGCATGTGCCATGTCCCTCTTTCCTGGAGTTCTTATGTAGAATCGTTTCATTCATGTAGCCACTTGACTGCTTATCCAGACAGGACATTCAGAAATCTTGGTGTCCTCTGCAGTGTATAATTCCATCACTGGACTAATACACCTGAGACCTTAATTACTCCTAAAGAAAATGGGCAGTGGTGGTGACGTAGCCATGTAAGAATGCCCTTCTCCCATCCTACACAGCAATCATGCTTACCCTACTCACTGTGACCATTAATTTATTCATTTGTCTCGTTTAAACTAACATCCCCACAATTGTCACTTCTTTGACCCCAGCAAGACCTCCGATCCACAGGCTATTTTCTTTCAGTCATTTCCCACCTCCACACTTCCAGTAAAACCCACCTCGAAGCACATGGTCAACTCGAAGTTGCCTCTTATTAATGGGCTTGGCTGCCCTCTTCGCATTGTTTTCACCTACCATATCTGAGGCTTTCCACGCTGCAGGGGAGCAGTTGAGCTCTAGAAGTGCATGTACAAAACCAGTTTTATGGGGCTCCTTCCACATTTACAGGCACAGGCCTTCAGTGTGAAAGAGGAAGACAAAGAAAAGGGGCATGGGAGAAAAGGAACAGAATGAAGGGAGGGAGAAACAAATTTCAGACAGGCTTTGGAGAGTACAGTAATTAGATAAATCTTCCAAAGCATGTGGACTCTTTCACTCAGACGATAGTCATTTAAACATACCTGTCATTTCTCTGACTTTCTTCCCACTCAAAGGTAGGATCTAACTCCCCTCCCCTTGGAAGTGGGCTGGACTTAGTGACTCCTTACAGATGACTAGAATGTGATGGAACTGCCAGGGCATGACTTTTGTAGCTCACGTAGAGCTGTTTAACAAAAATGAGTGGAATATTTTATTATGTGATTTTATCTTAAAATGCTTCCAAAAATGTCTCTGTTATTTCTTGGAATATCATATGCAATAAATAAATTCACTTAGCTCTTTATTGTGATTATGTAAAGAGATACACAATTTTAAAACCTGCCTTTTTAATTAGTGTTATTTTTGTTGACAATAATTACACATTTGTCAGGCACTGTGTTGTTTTGAAGTGCACATAATGGGTAATGATCAGATCAAAGTGACTGGATACTCATCACCTTAAACTTTTAGCACTGTGTGCCAGGGAGATAGCTCTGTGGCACAAGTACCTGGCAAGTGCAAGGTCATGAGTTCAAAAAAAAAAAAAAAAAAAAAAAAAAAAACACCTTTTATCACTAGTACATTCAAAATCCTCTTTTCTACCTTGAAATATACAATGTAAATTATTATACTCTAGTTATCCTGCTGTGCTACGGAAATTCAGAATTCATCCTTCCTGTGTACCTGTATGATTGTCTCTATGGACCAAACACTCCCTTCTGTCCTA
Source organism: Myocastor coypus (assembly GCA_004027025.1). Lineage (NCBI taxonomy): Eukaryota > Metazoa > Chordata > Mammalia > Rodentia > Myocastoridae > Myocastor > Myocastor coypus. The sequence goes on from PVJA010001039.1 coordinate 8,813, forward strand.
CCCTCTTCTTCCTTCATCTTTAATAAATATTGTTCTATTCTCCAATTGTATTAGGTCACCTGCTTTACTCATCCACAAAGTGAGGTCATATAGTGTTTGTTTGCGTAGACAGGAACAATTTTTAAGACTGTATCTGGCTCTGTTAGCTGGATGTGGTGGTACAGGTCTCTCATTCTAGTATTCTGGGAGATTAAGGCTGAAGGATCACAAGCTGGTTTTCAGGCTGGCCAACCTCACAATGTAGATTTTGTTTCAAGATGAAATGTAAAAAGGCTTTGAGGGTGTAGCTCAGTGGGAAAGGCCCTGAATTCAATCCCTAATACCAGAAATAAATTAACCAATAAAAATGTATCTCTTTCTTCCTTTTCTAAAAATTAAAAAGTGAACTGCTGTGCCCAATTATGCGATTGGAAGAGAGACTCCAGTCTTGTTCTTGACAGATAGTATTGCAAAAGGCAATATCCTGCCCACTTGAGCAGAAAGCTTGTAGGTCTATGTCTTGTTACTTTTGCTGGGACAAATACCCAACACTCAAAATGAAGGAAGGAAAGGTTTGTTAGCTCATAGTTACTGGAGGTTTCAGTCCATATTTGGCTGGCCCAAGGCTGAGTGGAGAAGGACAGAGAGCATACAGTTCATGGTGGCAGAACAGCAGCAAAAATGGTGACAGAGGCAGCCAACCAAACACAGCAGCAGAGCAACAGCAATGGCTTGAGTCTGTCTCTCTGTCACTCTTTATACTACGTTCAGGCTCTCCACCTTAGGATATCCGCCCTAGACCACACCTATAGTCTCAGCCTTACTCAGACCGATAATCCCATCAGTACTAAAACATATAATTCCAGTGAGTCATGAGGCAAGTCTCAATCTATAGAAATCCCTGCCCAATGACTACTTGGAGCTTTGGGGGGACAACTAGACATAAACCATAACAGTCTACATCTCCCTCTTCCTTACTGCATACCATATCAGATGTTAGACAGGCAAAGCCTCTGATGGAAAGTTCATGGCCAGAGGCTCTCTGAACAACATGGCACTATAATTCCCTTGCTGTTGTCAGCCTAGTGGTAGCAACCCGAAGGCCAGTTGGGAAAAGCAGAGCCACAGGATTTACAGTGGTACTGTAAAGGCGGCCCTAAGTGCATGTGGCTGACCTCTGACCATCTAGGATACAATGGAACACTTTGACTCTGAGCAGACTTTGCAGCATGCACATGAGAGTAAGAGGTATCATTGATTTGTATAATTTTGGCTAAGCAAGGCAGACTAACCCTGGTCTTGCAGCTGAAGGACTGCAACCACCTTCACCCATTCCAAAGGGTTACACACCAGTCTGGGTTTTATCAGCCTATTTTCTACTTGCTGTTGATTTCAAAGTTCAGCATAGATCTCTTCTGAATATTAAATGAATCCATTTAGATGTCTCAGGAAATCCTCAATTTTTATTTATTTATTTATCTATCTATCTATCTATCTATCTATTTATTTATTTATTTATTTATTTATTTATTTATTTATTTTTATAGCTAGAATCAAACTCAGAACCTTGTGCTTGCCAGGCAAGGTGCTTTTGCCCCTGAGCTATCTCCTCTGCCGATCCTCCAACTGGTTCTATGCAAAAAGTAAAAAGTAAATAAGACAATGCCCCAAATAGAAATCTGAGCACCAGCCACATTCAGCCCTTTTTGCTTCTGCCCATGTCCAACCAATGAGGTAGTCCTACAAATTCTACCTCACTGCACTCTATTTCATGCAACCTCATTTTAACATGGCTTAGAACCTCTCCTCCCTGCCTTTGAACTTACATCCCTCCTACTCATTCTCTCCACTACAGTCAGAGTAAACAGGCATGGTGGTGTGGCGCATACTTACAACACCAGCACTAGGGAGACTGAAGCAGGAGAATCAAGGACTTGGAGTGCTCTTTCCCTGGAAGGGCACCTACCCTCATGTCTTGACATCATTTTTTTTTCACCCCATATGTGTTAGGGACACTCAACTATGGCAGTCGTCTGAACTCATCACAGCCTTTTCCTCATTCTGAACCATTATAACCATAAGGGGTGATCAAATAACAGAGTGACTATTTAAATTAAATTTAAATGTTAAAAAACCTTATTACAGTAAAGAATGCATTGCCAAGAATGATGGGATTAGTAGGTTCAAAGTGAGGCAGGGCCTTCCAAGGGATAAATGACAATGTGTTTTTACCATAATCACTTTTATTTATATACCCACCATATTCTTTCATCCCTCTTTGCTGATGAAATGTTTACAGAAATTTATTCTGATGCAAATAATTACAATGTGTCCTTGTCCACCATATTCATGAGAACTGATATCAGGTGACTTGTGGCTCTTCCCCTAGATCAATTCAGGATACCTCAATAACACAATGAAGACACAAAAACAGGGCTTCCGGAACTGCTTCAGAAAGTAGCAAGAACAATGAGTAGATGTGTTCTCTGAGGGAAAGTATTTTGAGAAGGATTATGGCCAATGTAATTTGTAAATTACAATTTTAAAAAATTTAAGTTTTTAAATTTACTTATTTGTTTATTGTTCTTCTTTTTTTTTTTTTTTTTTTCATGGCCAGCTCAGCCTGTCCTGGGGGTGGGGCTGGTGCAGCATGTGGTGCCAGGGATCGAACCGTGGTCCCTGTGGCCGCCCAAGATTGCCTAAGCAGGCGCTTTAGACCACTGAGCCATCTTGCCAGCCCTTTTATTATAAGTTTTTAAAATTTATAACTATTCACTGTATTTTTTATCACACCACTTATGCCATTTCTGTATACCTGGAATGTTCCCTGTCTTCATCCACCCTTTACTTGTGTTCACCACACAAGGAGTTTATTACTAAGATTTGATATGGGACTGCCTCTTCTTCCTCTCCACCTGATATATCTTCCCAGTAGTGTCCAATTGTAAGTGAATGGCACTCAAGTTTTAAATCCCATGTAACTTTGTCTGGTGCCATTTTGCAATCAAAACAGACATGACAATTTTATGGCCTATTGTACATTAATGAAATGATAATTTCGCCTCTATAAAACTGAGTGCAGTGATTCTGCTGAGAAGAACTTAGTTACCACATGCTGACAAGAATTCAGGTTTTGAGCCTACAACGCCAAGATTCAGCACCCGTACCGCAGTAAATTCTCCAATGTCAGTGAGCTTCCTGAAGGCCCTTGAAAGCCAGCCAGCTGGCCCTCCGAGGTGACACAATTAGAATGATGAGGGCTCAGAGCTGCAGCATTTCAATCCCTCCCCACTCTTCCACTCCCCGTCCCCCACCCCACCCCCACACGCATGAGCAGAAACTCCGTAGTAGAGGTCTCCAGAGCCCTTCTAGTTCAAACAGCATGTTGCTTCAGGCCATCAGTTTCTTGAAATAGTCTGCAAAATTAAAGTGGTAGATTGTAGTTTGGGCTGAAATAAACAAATAGTCCTTTGTAAAACACTGATCTGAAAACATCCTGTCAGTGCACAGCATGGAGAAGCCGGCATGAGTGGAGAATGGGAATGCTGATTCATGTCAGTTAATGAGGTTATTCTTAATCACTAGATTATTGTTTTGTACAAAACATTTTTGGTAAAAGAGCCCCTTCCTCTTTTTTACATATAAGAAGAGTAAGAATTTCATTTATTAAAGGAGAAAAATCTACTTTATAACTCATGACAGAAAGTGTGGTGGGGTCGGATGGCACAAGACTGTAATCCCAGCACTCAGGAAGCTGAGGCAGGATGATCTCTGAGTGTGAAGCTAGCCTGGGCTACAAAGTAAAAGTTCAAGCCCAGCCTATCTTTAAAAAGACCCCTACCCCTCAGAAAAAGAAGAAAAAGTTTTTACATTAGCACTTCTAAATGATATATGCGCCGGGCGTGGTGGCGCATGCCTGTAATCCTAGCACTCGGGAGGCTGAGGCAGAAGGATCGGTGCGAGTTCGAGACCAGCCTGGGCTACAAAAGTGAGCTCAGGACCAGCCTCAACTGCATAGCGAGACCCTGTCTCAAAAAGACAAAAAAAAAAAAAAGATATATGTATATTATATATATATATATATATATATATTTTTTTTTTTTAATTTCCCCAGTACCGGGGATTGAACTCAGGACCCTGTGCTTGCTAAGCAGGTGCTTATTGTACTGAGCTATGCCCCCAGACCCAGCATTTCTAAATGATATTAAAAGAAAGTTCATGACAACCTTAGGAAGATAACAAAAATAACACTACACATTTTTAAAACTTCTCAGGATAATGCTTTTTGAAAGTTATTTGGCTAAAATGGGATCCAAAAACAAACTTTATTGACAGATTGTGGCAGACATACTAATTGGTCATTTGTTTGACTAAATTATAAAAATTAAAGAACAGCTTTGAGAAGGTACACCTTTTCTTTTTCTCTTTCCTGCTGCCTCTTTCCCCAGGCTGCAGAGTAGCGTGGCCTTCAAGAAAAACAACTGGCCTGCCCATTGACTTGTCACCCACACTTTACGAGAAACTGGGCAGTGCATGCTGGGTTGTTTGTTTTGTGTTTTTTTGAGACAGAATCTCACTGTACAATTCAGGTTGGACTTCAACTCACGGCAACCCTCCTGTCTCTGTACTGTCATTACCGGCTTTGCACCACCAACCTGATATATGCTGTTTTACTACCATGAAACACTGAGATGAACTTTAAAGCTAATGGATAATTTTGATTTACAATGGGAGGCAAAATATTTAGATCCTCTTCTACTGTGTACTGCAGAAAAATTCTAAAATCATGTATAACCAACATACTGATGCAATGAGAGAGGCAAAGAAAGAGAGAGAGACAGAAGCAGAGACATAAACAGAGACAGACAGGAGAGAGAGGAGGGAGGGAAAGGGGAGGAGAGAGAGAAAGGGGGGTAGACAGACAGACATGCTAGACATGCTAAGCATGTACTCCAGCCCAACCTATAGTGAAACAATTTTTTTTTTTTTTTTTTTTTTTTTTTTGAGACAGGGTCTCATTATGCAGTTGAGGCTGGCCTTGAGCTCACTTTTGTAGCCCAGGCTGGTCTCGAACTTGCACCAATCCTCCTGCCTCAGCCTCCCAAGTGCTGGGATTACAGGCGTGAGCCACCACGCCCGGCAACAATTTTAATTTGAAAAGAAAAAAATTATTTTGTTCTGCATGCTGACAAATTTGTTGAATTTAAAATACTGTGAGGTAGAATGGAATAAAGGGGCCATTGTACTTCTTCCTCTGACTTGGAAAGTTAAAGGCACTTGGAAAGATCTGGTCATTTTTTTAAAGCTTAAGCTGTTTGAATCTACTGGGTCATTTTTCAAGCCTGCATAGTAGTTTCAGACCTCATTAGCAAACTGGCTTGAATAAGTGTGCTAACAACGTAAAGGGCACTAAGTCTATTTTTACTTTGTTTCAGTTTGTTGTATTTTTAAACTTCTGGTTTGTTTCTATTTGGAGAACTGTCGACTACTAAAGCTTGAGATAAGCAAGCTTTCAATCCTCTAAATAAGTGTCTGCCTGATATTTCCTCTCTATTATGACTTCCCTAGTCTAGTGACCATTTGTCTTACAATGTTTCTTTTCTCATTGTAAGAACCATTCACTATGTAGCTTTGACTGGACGATAAAATTTCCCACAGTTGTAAAATGTTCTACAATTGAATCACATAAAGATAAAATCTAGGACTATGTAGTTTAATTGGAAAGAAACTTTGGTAAGTAAAACTGCCGGTTGTTGAAAAACATTGCCCTATTTAACATTATAAATATTAAATATTTTTCTTGCTTTGTTTTGTTTTGTGACATAGAGTATAATGCAGACTGGCCTTGGACTCATAGACCACAGTGACCTGAAGCTCCCAGCAGCCTTGCCTCAGCTTCCAGGTGCTGGGATTACAGGTGTGCGCCAGCACCCTGGAGACTGAATGTGATATTTAAAGCACGTTTAGGCAGTGCTAAGAGTTTACAGTGGTTACTTGCTTGGCTACATAACTTCACAAATTGTAACTTTTCATGATTAAGATAAAATAACTAAATAGAGACCTAGTAGCTAAGATTTATTGAGCACTCCGTAGCCCTGTTCTCAGCTGCTTGCTTATCTTACATAACTTGTTTTCTGTCACAACGATCCTGACACCGAGAAGTGATGGAGGCACCAGGCAGCCTGGCTTCAGAGCTGTCTTGCTAAGGATTTCAAATCCATGAATATCTAATATACTATTCGTGATGGTATTATTTTGTGAGGTTAAGTATTTTATTTACTTATCTGTCTATACTTTAAAGCACACCCATCACTTCCGTCATGTGAAACTGTGTAGTCTTCAGACTTGCTGTTCCTTGTTGTTGTTGTTGTTGTTCATCTGAATTTTATTGAATATTTAAAATTTTATTTTAAAGAGTAAAAAGAGCAGAAACAAGGATAGAAAAAGAACAACAAGCAAGAGTATATATAGTACAGAATTTCAAAACAAGAACAAAAATTTCACAATGGTTGTATTACATATTTTCATCAAATCTGCTTAGATTAATAGATATAGGTATGTACGATTGGTCAAATAACAACATGAACACTTTCAACGAGCTTTAATTTTTTTTAACACTTCCAAATCCATTTTATATTTAAGTCACTCTTCTAAAAAAAAAAATAAAGGGGCTGAGGATGCAGAAAATGCAAGGTCCTGAGTTTGACTCCTGGTACCACCCAAAATTTATCTATCTATCTATTTATTTATTTTTTGTTTGTTTGTTTGTTTTTCTTTTGAGTTCTTACACTAGGGAGACTTGCCATTATTAATGCCTTCATCAACATTAGAGCCGAACACGGTGTCACACTCCTGTAATCTCGCACTCATGAGACTGAGGTAGGAGCTTTGCTATACTGAACACAACAAGGTAGTGAACAGCCAAGACCACTAGCCTTGTACAAAGGTAACATGGCAGGGTATTTATCATGCCTGGGTACAGGGAAGCAGAAGATGAAAAGATAGTCTGTAAAAACATCAAAGAGAAATGAGCTTTTGTTATAGGGCTTAAAAGAAGGCATGGGACACTAGGTGGGAAAACTCAGTAAAAGTAGGGGCTCAAAGTTCTCTGGATGAGTTGGGCGTGGTGGCACATGCTGATAATCGCAGCATCTAGGGGGGGCTGAGGCAGGTAAACTGCTACAAGTTCAAAGCCAGCCTGAACCACTATCAAAACTCCATCTCAAAAAGACAAACTAGTTCTCCAGATGTCTCAGTGGGCGAAGTCCTTGAGACCTCTGGTGTAAATGTCCTAGTGTCTTCAGATGCCCTGATGTTTGGAAGACTCCATGCTCTATTTTATCTGTTTTTCAACATGTTGTGTTTGCCGAGTTTGTGTTGCACTGAGAACAACGCCTCTGATGGCAGACAGGCTAGGTAGTATTGGGAAAATCATTTATGAATCGAGCCTTACAACTGACACCAGTTCAAGGCCAGCTTGGCCTACACAGTGGGCTCGAGGGCAGCCTGAAATGCTTAGCAAGACCCTGTCTCAAAAAAAAAAAAAAAAAAAATCCACAAGATTTCATTTTTTATTTACTTTTATATTAAGTACTGATTTGTTTACATTCACACTGAAGATAAATGGTAAACAAGGAGACACTTAGTTGTACTTCTTATGTCAGTGATGGGGGTTTGTTTTAGTTGGGTTTGCTTTCAGTTTTGGTCTGATGGCTTTTGTTGTTGTTGCTGCTGTTTGATTACTGTGGCATTAGAGTTGGCTCCAAGGAGCACTGCTATGTCCCCAGCCCTTCTGAGGAAGAAAGAGTCTTCTCTGTGGCCCACATTGGCTTCCAACTCTCCCTCCTCTTGGAGCAGCCCGTTGAGTAGACCGTCTGCAGACATGCCCATCCTGTCTGGCTTCAACGTGTCATTTGTAAAAGGCTAAGAAACCCTGGCTCAAACAATACATACAAGAGAAAGAAGGATGATAAAGCCCAATCAAAGGGCAATAGCACTGACAGGTACATTTGTAGTCTCCGGGGAAAAATGCTAGGATAAGATTACTAAATTACACAAAAGCTAGATAATACTCCAAATGGCAGTAACTCTGCCAGGTTCTAATTTATTTTGCACAGCACAAGCTACCTTCATCTCAGTGGGACAAAGAGTGTTTGCACTGCTATTACACAAGGATCATTAACATCACCCTGTGCACAGTTTAGCATGTGTTCTTACAGTTATCTTCAGCAATTATCACAAAGAGATTGCATATGTTACACATCAACATTGTTTGTTGACTGTAATTTAAAGGCAGGGCATTTCTTCCTCTTCTGCATACTATCATGTTCTCCATGCACAGAAAAGCACCTGGCACATCCTGAGTACTCAAAACTGTGTGGCATGAAGAAGTAGGTACAAATGAAGAAGGTGTAGCTTTCTGTGGCTTTAAAAATGCAAATAATTGTTTAATACCCACAAAAATAATGCAAATCATTTCTTTAAAAACTGGGCACAATGTAAAGTAGACAAAACCTAAGTAAACTTAGTAAGTAAGAGAATTGGGTGCCTGAAGGACAGTGAAGCTCCGGTGTTGGAATTTGCTGTCTCTCTTTCGGTGGAGACATTAATAGTGTAAGAGGGACCAACAGTGCCAGAGTTAAGATTCTTAGGCAGTCAGGATGAGGGCACTGAAACAGAGTTGAGAAGCCAAAATGCAGTAGGCTGAGGCACAGCCAACCTGCAAGAGTCTTATGGAAAATCTGTCAGGGTCCCTCAGCTTCTATAAGCTTGCAAGAGTGGAAGCAGACAGGCCTGTTGGAGACCTTCAGGAGGACTCTGCTTGAAAGAAGAGCAGCTATCTCCACTGCGGGTGAGCCCTGCCCTGTTCCCATGCACCAATGTGCACTGAACTGTCTAGGGCCTCTCCTTACTCCTGCAGCTGGCTGTAAGCAATGCACATAGGGCCGGCACAGGTGCTGATGTGCAGTCCTCAAAGTAAGGAAAGAGCTGGTGCTGCCTCATCCCTGTAGATCGCTCCAAAGATGTATGAGCCAGGGCAACAGGAGAACTGTGCCCACTCTGTGGCCAGGAAGGAGCCTGGAGGTGAGAGGCTATGACTCCCAGGGTGTGAAAGACAACACATCAGAACTGGGGCGCCAACCCCAAATCACTGGACTGGGCCTCAGCTGTGTCCTGCGGATCACTCATCCTTCATGCCCTTCCCTCTGCATGCTGCAGAGACAGTGTCAGGCCTCCTACCCAGCCCAGCCCATGGCCCTCTCCTACTTCCTGCCATTCTCACAGTCACTCATCCTCAAGCCACTCTCTTCTCAAAATAATCAAATCCAGGTTCAGCCCTGAGTCAAGGTCTTTGTCCCACTTATCCATTATCCTAGCTAGATCAAGACTCCCTTGGCTCCCACAAGTACACATTTATTCTCATCATGGGTTGCACTGGAAGTGGTTAAGCAGAATTAACTCACTAGGACTCCAATACCTTTTCCATGGGATTGCAAATACAAACTTCCTGGGCTGAGAAGAGGGCAGGGAAGGGCTCTCTATACAAGCTGTCGGCTCGAGGACACATGAGCTCTGCTCACGTACCACACAAGCACTGCATAGGTCTCCTAGAGGGTAGAGATTATAATGCTAGCACAATGGTAAGAGATCCGCTCTCAGTCCCTTCCTGCTTATGAAATCTTTACATCCTTGCTTCCATCTCTTTTACTTTCCTGTCTTCATAGCTTTCTGCAACATTACCCTGTCCTTCCTGGAACATGACTGGGAGCTCCACAGGGACTCCAAGTGAAGGCAAGTGAAGTCTTCATTTTCCTGTGCTCTTCACTTTGCAGCTTTCTGCTCAAAGCAATATTGGGGCCCCACTGACTAATTCACAGGGATTAGCACAGCTGCTGATCTTGACTCTTGAAATCCCAGCGGGGCCCGGCAGGATGGTTCAGTGGTCTGAAGCGCCTGCTTAGGAAAGCTTGGGTGGCTTCAGGGACCTCAGTTCGATCCCTGGCACCACATGCTGCTCCAGCCCTGCCCTCAGGGCAGGCTGAGCCGGCCATAAAAATACATAAATAAATAAACAAACAAAAGTTCTGAAACAAGAAAAAAATAAAATGAAATAAAATAAAATAAATAAAATAAAAAATAACTCAGGGCCGGCAAGATGGTTCAGCGGTCTAAAGCACCTGCTTAGGAAAGCTTAGGCAACCGCAGGAACCATGGTTCAATCCCCGGCACCACATGCTGTGCCAGCCCCACCCCCAGGGAAGGCTGAGCGGGCCATAACATAAGTAAATAAATAAATACATAAATTTCGGGCCCGGCGGGATGGCTCAGTGGTCTAAAGTACCTGCTTGGGAAAGCTTGGGCGGCTTCAGGGACCGTGGTTTGATCCCCCGCACCACATGCTGTGCCAGCCCTGCCCTCAGGGCAGGCTGAGCCGGCCATAAAAATGAGTGAATAAACAAAGGTTCTCAAACAAGAAATATATATATATGAAAATGTAAAAAAAAAAAGAAAAGAAATCCCAGGGGACAGGCTTTGCTGATGTGGGCTGAGCAGATGTGGATCCCCCTCCAACATGAGTGGAACGAACTTCAGTCCCAGCCTTGCCTCAGATTTCCTCCCTGATTTGCTCCTTCTCTTGTCACAGAGGTGATCTCTGTCCTTCATGTTCTCACCTCTCTGAGGCTGGCAGTCCTTAGGCACATTGCTCTTTTACCTTGCCTTAGGCACATTGCTCTTTTACCTTGCCACAGGCAGCAGAGGGAACAAATCACCTTTTTTCTTTTTTTTTTTTTTTTTTTTTCTTTTCTTGGCTTTTTGAGACACGGTTTCACTCTGCAGTTCACGTTGCCTTTGAACTCACTTTGTAGCCCAAGCCGACCTTGAACTTGCAAAGCTCCTGCCTCAGCCTCCCCATTGCTGGGATTACAGGGGTGTGTGCCACCACACCCACCTAGAACACCATTTTCTGTCAGGGCCTCCATTTTGGCAAGCCAAGCCAGGAACTAAGAAAGATTCTCTATCATATTGTCTCATCTTAATTGTCTGGTTACACACTTAAGATCCTGGGTGAGATGAATAAAAGCCATTAGGGCTTCCATCTTTTGAAGATTCCCATAAAAGAACAACTCGGCCGTGGGACAGAGGATCACAAGCTCCACCTTGTTCAAGACAGTTCCCATGCACCATCTAGGCTTATGTTTCATGTTTGTGCAGCAAAACAGTAAGACGTCTTTGTCATGTAATATTTTACCTGAATTCTGAATGCCTTGCCCTGGTTGCACCTGAGTTCTGAGAGTTTTAGATCTGTCTCCCTTTGGAGCCACACTCTCGCTGTCAAATTATTCTTTTTCCAACATTCTCAACTGTCCAATTGCTCTCTAAGGTTCATAAATGTCAACTAGCTGGTGCTATTACACAGACTCTGGCTTTCACTTCTGAGATCAGTGGGAAGGTGGCTCTTGAGGCATAGACAGCCTGCGCTGCATCCTGATGATTAACATCACCGGGGCCAGCACCTCTTAGGGATGCCAGGTTCAGGGACAAGCTTTATTGGCAATCTCCAGGAACCTAACAAGAGCCCACTGAAACAAATCTTGGCTGATAAGTTAACTTTTATCTTCTAATTTAAGTTTGGTTGCTGTTGTTGTTGTTGTTCTTGTTGATGGCAAGCTCAGTCTACCTTGGGAGTGGGGCTGGCACAGCATGTGGTGCCAGGGATCAAACCATGGTCCCTGTGGTTGCCTAAGCTTGACTAAGAAAGTGCTTTAGACTGGTGAGCTATCTTGCTGGACTCTGGTTGTTATTGTATTTTTTTTTCTAATTGACATTCTAAAATACTTTTTTTGTTGTTGTTGTTCTGAGAATCAAACTCGGGACCTTGTCCTTACCAGGCTGGTAGCTATGCCACTGCACTATCTCCCTTGAAATATTTCTTGTTCATTGGGATAAAACTTAAGCTACAATTACAAGGTTACCTTGCTCTTCAGCTGCTTTCTGCATGGGCTGAGTAAGACAAGGCTGCCACTGAAGGCCACTCGCTGGCCAGCCAATCCCAGTCAAAGTACAAACATCTATAAACTCACTCTGGAGCAAAAGACAAAAAGTGTACTTGGAACCTTTTAAAATTCAAGCAACAGGGCTGGCAAGATGGCTCAGTGGTCTAAAGTGCCTGCTTAGGCAAGCTTAGGCAACTGCAGGAACCACGGGTTCAATCCCCGGCACCACATGCTGCACCAGCCCCACCCCCAGGGCAGGCTGAGCCATCCATAAAAAAAAAAAAAAAAAAAAAAAAAAAAAAAAAAAAAAAAAAAAAAAAAAAAAAAAAAGAAATCCAAGCAACAGCTAAGCTTGTTACAGAAAGAAAACACTAAGATGAGAAAAAATATATTAAAAAGTTGTGAAGATATACTTCTGGTAAGGAAAGATTTCATATAAGATTTTGTTTTTCCTACTAAGCTAAGGGGGAAATAGATAGTGGCAAAACTAGGAGGCTCAAGTATGTCAGGAAAGGTTTGCAGAGGATAAAATTTGTGGGGGGGGGGGAGCATGATGTTTCATTATTTTCAGTTTTTGCTCTTATTGGTTTAATTGAGCATGGGCTATACCTTCTAAGCTTCCTTGTTGCACAAATTTGACAGCAGGCCTATGACACTGATTCAAATTTTTGATTACGCGAGGTATCGCATATGCCTGTAATCCCAGCACTCCAAAGGCTGAGGCAGGAGGATCACCACGAGTTTAATGCCAGCCAGAACTACATAAGTGAATTCAAGGCCAGCCTGAACTGCATAGAGAAACCCTGGCTAAAAAAAAAAAAAAAAAAATCTTCAATCCCTACTCCCCAGCTCCCATTTCCACTTTCTAGTCTGACTGTCAACAGTGGTCCTTTTTTATTTTCTCCTGTGCTGAGTATGCAAAGACAAGGGACATCTCAGCTAAGCAAAGTTCCTGCCCTCTTAGAGAGAAGGAACATAAGGGGTCATAGCCTAGCAACAGCTGGATGCATGGATGATCACCTAGGTCTAGTTGAAAACTCTAGCTTAACTCAGATTTGACACTAAATACAGCATACACCCCCCCCCCAAAGTGCTTCAATAGCTCCTTGCATTTCTGGGTTCATAGGTGCCAGGACTGTCCTGCTCCAGCTTTGATTTGCCTTTGAAACATGACAGAGGGTTTGACTTCCCATCTTCAGTTTCACTTACCAAAAAGCACTGGATAAAGAAAGTCTAACTTCTGTCATAAACAGAGGGCTTCATGCACACAAAAGAAGGAAATGAGGGCCAGGGATATAACTCAGTAGCATAGCACCTGCCCAGCAAATGCAAGGCCCTGAGTTTGGTTCCCAGTACAAACAAATAGAAAAATAAAATAACTTGAAGGCAAAAAGGGTATGCTCATCAAAATGACCAATCTGCTAGCCTCATCCCATCTTGATCCTAGTTTGTAGTTGCTAGAAGTTAGGACCTCACAGGTGGGGGGGGGGTCACCTTGCTGGAAAGCGCTTTAACAGAAAACAAGGAGTCCCTTCTTTCCCTTTATGTTTTACAAAGAAGAAAGAAAGGAAAGGAAAGAGAGAGAAAAAAAGAAAGCTTGTTTTCAGGTCTTATCACCCCTTTAAAATACATCCCCAGAAACTGGGCCTCCTTTGCCTCCCAGGCTCCCCAAAAGTGCCATCTGACCTTCTGCACCCACACTGACACTCCTGAGAGACAAAATTAGAAGAGGGCCTCAGCCTCAGTTATCCAATCAGAAAAATAGTCCCTCAAGACAAAAGCACCGATGTGTGGGACAGGCTGCACCTCTATTTTCTCTAGCCACAGTGGTACAAGGACCCACCGTGGGGTTTGTTAGTCTCTCCCTCTGCAGTGTCTCCTTCCAATAGGCATGAGGAGAACCTAAGAGAGAACACAGTACGAAGGACTACAAATAACCTCTCTTACTTCTTCTAATTAAAAAAAAATACTATAGCTATATGAAAACGTGCAACCTATGTTAGACTAATGGACTCTAATAGTACCAGGGTTATCTCTCTCATGCTTGGGCCTTGTTCTGACTGAGTCAAGATACTATGCTGTCCTCATGTTTGTTTACTTTTCACTCTTACCTACTGTCCTAGTTATTTTTCTCTTGTTGTCTGGGACAAAATACCTGACACTCAAAATGAAAGAAGCAAAGGTTTATTTAGCCCACAGCTTATAGGGGCTTCAGTCCATGCTCAGCTGGCTCCAAGGCAGAGGGGCATGTTGTAGAGGACAGTAGTAGCTCATGGAGGTGGAAATCATCAAAGAGCAAAAGGAGGAGCAATGGCTGTGGCAGCTGGCAAGCTTCTCTTGCTTCCTTACAATGTATGCAGGCTCTCTGCCCAGGGAGGGTGCAACACTCACGCATAATCCCAGCATTGGATCATGAGTCAATCACAAACTCTAGAAGCCCACCCTAATGATCGCATGAGGCTTTTGAGGGGACCACTGGCCAAAAACATAACACCTCCCAAAACAACACATCTCCAGCCCCCCAAAATCAACCATTAAAGACTCCCCCTCTGTACACAGATGACTAGTTTTCTGGGACACAACTTTTCTCCAGAAGCTCATGGGCACCCTGGGACCCCAGTATCTCTTTGCGTTTGCAGAGCTACAGTGGTGGGAGAAACCACCACTGTCTACCTCAGAGGAATCAATCTCTGTTTCCTCTAGGAAACTCTGACATCACACTGTTGTCAATACTCTCCCTGACATCAGATGCTGTCTTAGTCACTTTTTACTTGTTGCTGGGACAAATACCCGACACTCAAAATGAAGGAAGGAAAGGTTTATTTAGCTACAGTGTATGGAGGTTTCAGTCCATATTCGGCTGGCCCAAGGCTGAGTGGAACAGAGCAGAGAGCATCCAGTTCATGGCTGTGGAAGAGCAGCAAAATGGTGACAGAGGCAGCCAACCAAACAGGGCAGCAGGGTAACAACTTGAGTCTGTCTCCCTGTCTCTCTTTTAATTACATCAGGCTCTCTGCCTTAGGCTATCTGCCTCAGGCCACACTCATAGTCTCAGCGGTACTTAAAACACGTAATCCAGGGGCCAGGGAAATAGCTCCGTGGCACAAGTGCCTACCTGATGAGTATAAGGTTGTGAGTTCAAACCCTGGTCCCACAAAAAAAAAAAAAAAAAAAAAAAAAAAAAAAAAAAAAAAAAAAAAAAAAAAAAAAAAAAAAAAAAAAAAAAAAAAAAAAAAAAAAAAAAACACCATAATCCCAGGGATCATGGATCAAGTCTCAAACTCTATAGATCAGTACTAAATCACATAATCCCAGTGGATCAGGGATCAAATCTCAATCTATAGAAGTCCCTGCTCCACGACTATATGAGGCTTTGCGGGGACAACTAGACATGAACTATAACAGATGCCTTAACCATTTCACCTCCCCAACATGTAGACCTGTCTCTAACCTGTGCTCCTTCCTAGAATAGTCTCTCAGCCAGTCTAGACTCAAGAGGGTCCTCCTTAAATCCAATGGGACGGGCTGGACCCTGCAAAAACCTTCATGCCAGTACGGACTCTCTTGCCACTCTTCTGTATTCCTGGTCCCTGCTCACTCAGTCTCCTTGTTTGCTTTGTTTCCTCTCAGCTGGAGGCTGTTAAACTTCTCTAGTGGTCAAACACACAGGACCCCCCCCATGGAGATCCCACCTGACATCTCCCACCAAACCTGTATTTGTCCACATCACACTCCTACAATGTTCTAATGAGAAAGATTGATTGTTTTTGTGTGTATGTCTTTTTGAGACAGGGTCTCGCTATGCAGTTCAGGCTGGCCTTGAGCTCACTTTTTATAGCCCAGGCTGGTCTCGAACTCGCACTGATTCTCCCGCCTCAGCCTCCCAAGTGCTTGGCTTACAGGTGTGTGCCACCACACCCAGCTCAGATTGATGTATTTGACATTCTAGAAATTAGAACAATTCTGTATATCTAAAGGCATTATAAAAAGCTGAACAATAAATGTAAATGTTAAAAAAACTTGAAAATTATGTGCCAAAGGATTAATGTTCCTAACACAGTACCTTATTACTTTCGCATAATTGATTTCCAACTTAATATGACAAGACAAAGTGTGATGTAAAAATCACTTACCACGGAAATGTAGTACAAAATGGAGAAGGAGTCTGATTGGGCTGCTCCTATCACTTCTGTGCACAAGCTGCTTTGCTAAATGTTCCACACTCATGTCTTACTAAGCTTCTTGTAACAATAAGAAGTAGCAGAAATGGGGCTTCTAAGGACTGAGTGACCTGCCTGAGGTCATGTAGCTGATAGGAAACGCAGCTGACAGTTTACTAAGTTAACTTGATTACCCTCTCAGAAGCAGAAGGATCTTGCTTTCAGCTATGAAAAATTTTTCATCCAGTCTAAGTTAAATTTAATTTTCTCATCCAGTCCAAACCACCTCTCCTCCCTTCCCTGATTTTTCCCTCTCCTACTATCGCTGGAAGGCAGGGACTAATGTGGAGGAAAGGGTGCATGTTCTGACCTTTCGTTACCTCTGTGGGTCAACCTCTCTTGTTCCTCTGGTTCCTGTGAGACAGATTAGGGTGGGGAAAACTAGTTGAGCAAGTGGGCATGACCTATCAATCACAGAGACTCAGAGCTCTGAAGCGGAATACAGTTCCCAAAAGCTGTACAAAGGACCAATCAGAAAGTCCCATCTTCAGTTCTTCATTTACATCTGGCTTGAAACTGAGCAGCCCAGTGAGAGAACAGCTTAGATCTGATGTCAGGTGTAATGAGCTACTGACAGGACAACATCCCAATTGCCTTGATGCAGGGGAAAAAAGCAACCTAGGACCAGGAGGTATAAGACACCTGTCATTTAGCCCGGAGGCTACCATGAGCCTTTTCTCCCAGGCCCGCTCTCACTCAACAGAACATATTTCTTTCCTACCCTTGGTAAATGTAAATCCTCACTACCTCTTCAGGTATCTTGTCCAACTCTTTGCTCAGGACATTGAGAATCTGGAAAGTTCCTCTGGGACCCTGTAAGTAATACATGGGAAGCATCACACACTCTTGCCCAGACAAATAGAAGAAGCATTCCCATGGCAAACTTCTGCCCTTGCCTTATTGCCAGGGGTGCCTTGGGCCTGCCCTTGGTTTTAAGATTCCCTAGACCTTTCAAGCTGCAGGGATCTTCTGTACTAACACAGGCAGCAACCTTACACATTCTTTTTTTTTTTAACTTTATTTATTTGTATTATGGCCAGCTCAGGATGCCCTGGGGGTGGAGCTGGAGCAGCATGTGGTGCCAGGGATCAAACCGCGGTCCCTGTGATTGCCTAAGCTTGTCTAAGCAGGTACTTTAGACTGCTGAGCTATCTTGCCAGCACATCCTTACATGTTCTTTAGCCCAGCAAGCATCTGGGCAGACAGCAAAGGCCCAGCATCCCTTTCATTTAGTGCCCCACGTCTCCTACAAGGTTTATTGATTTCTTCCTTTCACTTGTTCTGATCCCACATAGAACAGGAAAGGAATGCTGCAACACTTCCCACTCCTGAGAGCATCCTGGGAGATGCATCCACCCTGATGAATCCCTGGCCTTCTTCCCGATAGGCTGTTGGGAATGATGGCTGGGTGAGAAAAATTGGCTGAGAAGCTCTTTTTAAAATGTGGGGCTCCTTCTCACTCCTCGTCACCACTGCTAGATTTATTCTAAAGTCTTAGACAACAGAAACATCCTAATCCATATCCATATAAGTATTTGCAGGATTTATCATTTATAGAGTAATGTTGCCAAACATATAGGACTTATTTTTATTTTTTTATT
>PVJA010001039.1:26708-40640 GCA_004027025.1 Myocastor coypus
AAGTTTTTTTTTTTTTTTTTTGGCTTTTTGAGACAGGGTCTCACTGTGCAGTTCAGGCTGGCTTTGAGCTCACTTTTGTAGCCCAGGCTGGTCTCGAACTCACACTGATCCTCCTGCCTCAGCCTCCCGAGTGCTGGGATTACAGGCGTGCGCCACCACGCCCGGCAAGGACTTATTTTTAAATGTGTAACTTGGAAGAAATTTAAATTTGTATAATACTTTCAGGACATTCTTATTTTTCTTGTATTAGCAAAGCTTAGTAAACATCACACACAGCAGCTAATAGATTCTTCACTTCTTCTCTTTCAAGAAGGCTAGGGTGGCCTATCAGATACCCCCTATAACAGAATCAAGAAATTGAAACATTGCTAAAAAACATCAGAAGATAAAGAGGCAAGCCACAGTGATATATCAACTAAATGATTTACAAATAAATAGATAAATGTAGAAGACTCCATCTTCTTCAACATTTCAATATCTGAGCTTATATCTATGCACTGATTTATCTCCCATGTTTTATTGATCACAGTCTGCAGCCACTGTAATTGATGTGTTGAAGTCCATATGTATATTTTTTTAATTAGTGGACTTAATTACAATTGCTGGGTAGAGGACTGCTTAGTCAATACTCCAGTAAACTAAAATTAGAAAATGAAAAGAAGGCCTGCTGATTCATGAAGAAGCCACCAGAGAACATTTTTATTTTGCTCCCAGACAAAGTAGGAGCAAATAACAAACTAAAAACCACCTGGTAGTGAATCAGCATCTATGCCTCAGTGTGGATGAAGGGGGAAAATGCCAAGACTGCTGCACCAAGATGAATTAAAATAGACTTTTAAAGTGTGGGGGACACTTCTGAATGTGTATGATAACAGGTCAACTTTCTCTGGACATAGATAGTTCTTTTGTTGTTGTTGTTGTTTTAGAATTTTATTTTTTTTTCTTGTTTCAGAACTTTTGTTTGTTTATTTATTTATTTATTTATTTTTATGGCCAGCTCAGCCTGCCCTGAGGGCAGGGCTGGCACAGCATGTGGTGCCGGGGATTGAACCACAGTCCCTGCAGCTGCCTAAGCTTTCCTAAGCAGGCGCTTTAGACCACTGAGCCATCCTGCTGGGCTGCCCCCCCCTTTTTTTTTTTTGTATTTTAGGGAAGGGTCTACAGGGTGTTCGGGATCTCACTAGTTCATCAGGCTCACATTTATCAGCCTATTTACAGCCTCCCAAGAGCTGGGATTATAGGAGCACACCACAATGCCCAGTCTCAATTGCTGTCTAAGCGTGCCCCAGGATGAATATGTGCATGTATCAGAAACACATACTAGTAAAAAAAATAAATACAATGGATGTTACAGCTGAGTGGGCCAAAAATAGTCCAGGTTCTTGTGCAGGGCAAGGAAGGAATTCCCAAGCACACAACTCATAAGTAAGTAGCTGCGTTTATTGAAGATCGCAGGAGGGTACCAGGTACAGGGGGAAGGGTGAAGGGGAAAAAGGTGAAGGGAAAGGGGACTCATTTGAAGGGAAAGAAGGGCTCAAGTGTGAAAGGAAAACAATAGGGCTCTGTATCTCAGGCTTCTGGTATTTATAGAGTCTGACACCCCGGATCAAAGTCATCTCTCCATACTATTCTCTGAAGTCAACAATCTGCTTGACATCCTGAGCTTACAGCAGGTCATAGTTACAGTGGTCCTGCACGTGAACTCAAGCAACCATGAACATGATCCTAAGATGAAGCCTGGATGATCATTAGGGCAGTGTGGTGTTCACAGTTGAATGGCGACTCAGCTCCTTTCTTTCTAACTGTTGTTTAAAGGAACTATGACAGAATTTTGTTTGTTTCTTTTTTTCTGTCTTTCTTTCTTTCTTTCTTTATTTATTTTGCAGAGCTGGGGTTCGAACTAATAACCTTACACTCGCCAGGCAGGCACTTGTGCCACAGAGCTATCTCCCCAGCCCCTATGACAGAATTTTAGATTCAAAGGCAGATTTCAAAATTTCTCTCTGTCTACATATGAATCTTGTATGCAAATACCAGAGGTAAGGGGCGCAGTCACAGTCACCATCTTGGGGATACAGGGGGTAATACTACTCCCTATCTGCTAGAAGTCAGATATGCTGTGTTCCTGTTCCTCTTAAGTTAAAGAATGATTTCTAAGGAATAACGAAGGCTAGCAGTAGGAAAATTATTGGGGAATAGGAGTGGCTATGAGAAGGAGAAAGGGTCCCAAGTGGGTTGCCAGTGAGCCACTTCTCTGAGAAAGTTCTACAGGGTAAAACCATGAGGTGGGTACAATGTGGGTCAAAACCATAATCAAGCAATAAGATTGCAAGCACAGGAGCTTACTAATACTGACTGAATAGCAGCAAGGACATAGAGATGACATCTTTAACCTTGGTTGGTCCATAATCTTAGATTTGTCTTTAGTATCTCATCTTAGCAGTCATGGTCTTGATGATACAGGGGTGATCTTAGTGGGTGGGCGAGGATGGTCCTCCTCTAGGGAGACTAGGGTGTACTTATATGGGAAATCACAGACGCACAACACCAATAATCTCAAACGTCCACTTGTCCCTTAGGAAAGTATGTAAATCTGTCCATTGTGACTTTATTCTTCAGCTATACCTACAGCCACAGTTCTGATGTGTTCTCAACCTGACCCCTTGAAGACCTAACCCTGTCTGACAGCCCATGATATTTCTACCAAATTTAGCTGTCTATAGTACTGAGGATCTCACCTGGAGTCAGCACTTGGCTCGCTCCACAGCCCAGGACCACTGTCCAAGCCGCTGTGTCTTTGGCACACGGTGTTGAAAAGGTTCATGCTGGACAAACTGACACATCATTTCATGAAAATCAAAGGATGAATTTGTGAACCTGAAGGGGGGATTTAGGTGGGCTTTCATGGAGAATAAGGAGAAGAGCAGAACAAACACAAACAGGTTCTCACAAAGCCTCTGTGTTCAGAAACTTTTATGGGTAAGTAGAGCATGGGATTTACTCCGTTGTTCAGAGGCCCTGAGGCGGGGGCTCTGTGGCTTACTGCGACCTGTCAGAGCTCAGGCTCCCTCATCTACTTGCTCAGCATGTACAGTTTAAAGGAAACAGGTTTTAAAGAAAAACTGGTTATCTTGCATTTGAAATTTCTGGACTATCAGGAGCTTAGTAGAGGGGGTTCGCAACTCCCTTTAGTAGAATGGGGGTACGTTGCACGCTAGCTAAGGAAGCTATTCCTTAGTCCAAAATCCTTCGTTCATTGCCTACTCTTATTTAATTCTGATCAATATAGCTGACCACTCAACTCTGCCTCAGGCCCTTTTCCTAGCTAGCTATCATATTCATAAGATAGCTAAGTAAACTCTTCCTTTACATTGATGATTATAACTTTTTGTTCATAGAATACAGACTCTATTTAGAGTTTAGATTCATTTCAGAATCCTTGTGTAATAGCATTTCTCCCTTCCTTCCTTCCTTCCTTCATTCCTTCCTTCATTCCTTCCTCCTTTCTTTTTAAGAGGTTTATTTTGGTTCATATGCAGAGCCCCTATGTACAACACTGGTCAAGATCTGTGTTAGATGTGCCATTTGCATTGAATAACCTAAACTTAATCTTGAATTACAGAAAGATACCATCTTCCGAGAAAGAGAATTACTACAAATAAATCAACAGAAGAAGCAGAAGAGGGATATAGTTCAGCGACATAGCACCTGCCTGGCAAGCACAAAGTCATGAGTTTGATTCTTAGTACCAAAGAAAACATAGGAGGTTGCAAATGTCTTATGGAAGAAGAAAATTACTGTTCCTAAGTTCATAACAGTAGGAGAAGCAGATCAAGGGCTTAGCAAGCTTCTTTGAGGAACTCATGCTTCATGAAATCCATGTCAAGGAGTTAGGCTGCTAACCAAAATAGGATAGTATGGGGGACACCAGGAACACTTGGCCTGAAGTGAGCTGGGCAATGGATGATTGACAAGGTAGAGTTGAGGCAAGAGCTTAGGCCAGCCAACTGGGCAAGTGGCCTTTACCAATCAGAGAGATCCATGCCACCGTGCAAAGCCCTGCCCCCGGGGGCCAATCAGAGAGTGCTATCTTCAATTGTTCTAGTATAAAATCAAAAGAGGTTTCTGATAGGACAGCCTGGTTCTGACATCAGAATGAGACACAAAAACCACAGTCCTAACCTTTCGGCTCCTGTGCTCTCAACAGCCACCCTTCTTTTCCTACTTTTGGTGAATGTAGAACCTCACTACTCCAGCACATCTTGTTCAGGACAACAGGAACCTAGAAAGAATCTGTGGGACCCCAAAGCACCCCAGAACTCACGCAGTAGCAGGAACAGAGGCCCAGATTCTATGGGCCATAAGAGTCTACGTTAGGGAGTCTGTATTTTACCCTCAGTGCAAGCTATTGGAGATTTTAAGTAGGTGACTGACATGATTTGCATATTTCACCTTGCACTTATTGGCAAGTATTAAATATTTACAAATAAACAGATGAATGAAGCATAAACAATGAAATCAATATGACTCATTTGTACCATTTCTAAGTTTTTTCAACTGCAGGCAATTAATTGATAGAACTTGTTCTTGGGGATCTTATAGTAAGTACAGGTTTAATATGTTTTATTTATATTTCATTTTTCCTTTTCTAACCCTCCTCTACTGGGGGTTCATATTATGTGTGTATTTGACTGAGTTGGAGGTACCCAGACGCCACAATAGAGTACTATGTTGAGAAGAGGTTTATAGGGAGGAAGGGTTGTTTGTGAGAGTGTTTCTGAGGGACATTAGCGCCTGATCCCGTGGACTAAGGAGGGGCTTTGCTCTTAACCATCGTGGGTGGACATCCTCTAGTCTATTGAGAGCTCAAATAAAACAAAGAGAGGCAGAGGAAGGGCAAATCTGCACCCTCTTCAAGTTGGGGTCTCTGTGTCCTCACTTGGGATACTGTAGCTCCTGGTTCTCTGGTCTTTTGATTTTAGAGTTTATGTCAGGGCCTACCACCATTCTCAGATCTTTGTCCTTAGGCTAAGTTACATTCCTAGATCTCTTAGCTTTCCAGATTACAGATAGGAATCTGGGCCTTTACAATCAAGAGCAACTTTCCACAATAAATCTCTGCATATGCACACATAGGTCCTATGTGTTCTGTCCTGAAAACCCTGACCAATACCCCTCATTTCCCTTCGCACCGATCTGTGGTGCTGTGGCACCACTGACCAGGAGGTGGTCATGAGAGCTAGGCTGTTCCTGCTGGACTTTCCCCTGGACTTAAGATCTCTGTAGAGTAATTAACAGAAGGCAAATGTTGGAAACAATTCATCTCAGCTTGAGAAAATGAAAATGATAGCCTAAATCTCAGGCCCTAGCACCATGGCTTTCCTGGTTCCAGCCCTGTTTTAAGTCTAAATCTCTCACTTTTCATTTTTCCTCTCAATGGAGGTCCCATGAATAGCTTCACTTTTTCCTTAAAATAGTCACCGAGCGTTTCTGCCACTTGCATTGAAAAAACTCAGCATAATTGAATAAAAATCTATTTTAACTCTAAACAATGATCACAGCTTGGTCTTGAGCTTTAACAAACCTCTCTTTAGATGAATTCCCTGTCCATTTCCACTCCAATGGCAGCCTTACCATTTTCTGTTACACCACAAAACTGACTTAGTGGAACACACTTGCTGGGCTAAGACTTGAAGTCTTCAGTGATGGTTTTCCTTCTTTTTCTCTGTCAGTCTTCCTCAAAAGAAGAGAAAGCTAGTGTAGTTTGCCTGTGTTTCATTTGGTTGATGTGTTTTGTTATTCTTTACACATTCTACCATTCTTCCTTCTTTCATAGCTTGGCTCCCAAGGTTTGCTCCACAGAACTCAAGCTCCACACAACGTTTCTCAACAGAAACTCTCAATTATTATGTAAAGATGAACAACAATAAATACTTTATCGCTTTCTTAGGGTTTCAGAGAACACTGTAGCACCTTAGGACTGAAGAGCCTGGTAGTAAAGACCTATATGTTTTCTACATGCTGCTGATAATAGTAATGCTGCTTCTTTTGGGTTTGCTTACTTATTTGCTTAGTTTGACACAGGGTCTTGCTGTGTAGTCCAGGCTGACCTTGGATACACTATGTAACCCACAGCGATCCTTCTGCCTCAGCCTTCTCAGGGCTGGGATTACAGGTATGCTCCATCACACCCAGTCCACTGCTTACTCTTGCAAAACATACCCAAGAACTAGGATTTTGTGGAACCCACTTTGAGGAATGTTAAGCATTTTTTTTTTTTTTTTTTTTTTTTTTTTGGTCTTTTTGAAACAGGGTCTCACTATACAGTTCAGGCTGGCCTTGAGCTCACTTTTGTAGCCCAGGCTGGTCTCAAACTCACATCTATCCTCCTGCCTCAGCCTCCCAAGTGCTGGGAAATGCTGCTTTTAAATCTTAGCTTTTTCCATGTCTCTGTGGTGTTGGTTAACATTCCATGATAGTTTTTTAGCAGCTGGGTAATCCTTTCCTTTCTTTTGTTTCAAATATACCTTCAACATTTTTCTAGTTATCATTATTTTTAGAATTTTTAAAGTCCTCAGTCTGTCTCAGATCATACTACTCTTTGAGATTTATTCTAGTTTTAATTCTTTTTCCTTTGGATTCGGTTTGGTTGGGCTTTTGGAAACAGAATCTCGCAATGTAGTATGAGGTAACCTTGAACTTACTTGTGAAGTCCAGGTTGGCCTCAAACTCACAGCAATCCTCCTGCCTCGGCTACCTGAGTGCTGGTATTAGAGTCATGCACTGCCATGCCTGGGCAGGTTTAATTCTTGAAATAGCTCTTAAGGGCATATCACCATGCCTGGAGAGCAGTCACATCATGCTCGATTTGTTGTATTAGATCCTTTATGCGTGCATCTCCTGATACTTGCTCAATTTAGGAGTGACTTGTTAGTGGAAATGCTCAACATTTTTCTCATGCTAGCATTTGCTGGCACTTGCACACATAAACACATGTGGAAAAAAACATGTTCTCCGAAGTTGCTTCAAACACATCACACACACAACACACACACACACACACACACACACACACTCATATGGTAAACTATATCCTAGAAGTACAGTTAAAACCTTGGATTATAAATAACTCATTCCAGCAACATTCCACAAGACAAGCAAACATTTGTAATAAATTTTAACTTGATAAGTGAGCTATGTTTTACAATATGAGTAGTACGCAATGTCAAATGCCACACAATCACAACTGAGCCACTAGTTTTTCTCTCTCACAGTACACTTATGGCTCTTTCTTTTTTCTTTCTTTCTTTCTTTCTTTCTTTCATCTTTTAGAGATAGGGTCTCACTGAGTAGTTCAGGCCAGCCTTGAGCGTACTTTGTAGCCCAGGCTGATCTCAAACTCCCTGTGATCCTCCTGCCTCAGCCTCCCCAGGGCTGAGATTACAGGTATATACCCCAACACTCAGCTTTTTTGTTGCTCTTTTTTTCACTGCAGAATTATGAGTAATCATCTCCCAGAGCAAGAGGTTGCAGAGGAAATCTGGTCTGCAGAAACATTTTGTTGTGAGTGGCTAAAGCTAGAAATTGGCCATATACATGAGGGCAACATAAGGCCACAAGTCCCTAAAGCAGTGAAGCTACCTCGGTCTTAAGGAAAGCATCTTGTCTGGACAATTGCAGTTCTTGGTTACGAGGTAAACTTGTGTCTCATGTTACTAAGTTTGCAAAGGTATAAATAAATGGCCTGACTGTGTTGGACCCTTTGCCAATTAGACAAACAGGCCTCCACCTGGCCTCAGCCGTGATCTCTTGTCTTTATTTTTTAAATTCCCCCACCATTTTCCCCAGAGGATCACCAAGAGACCGAATTCATATATGTGGCACCTGCAACAGGGACCCCCAGCAATGCGACTTTGGTAGGAACAAGGACATTCCTTAGAATTTTTGCCAGCAGTGGTGAGGAGGAATGGATTGTTGGTCAGTAGTTAGCACAGGAGTTGGCTACTGTTACAAATATCAGGTGAAAAGCATGAGGCATACTAGTAGGTTGACCTTAAAATATACATAAAAAGGAGCTTACAGAGAGAAATAGGAGGCTGGGCATGGTGGTGCATGCCTGTAATCCCAGCTCTTGGGAGGCTGTAAACAGGTGATCTAGTAATGAGACCCTGAATACCCTATAGACCCTTCCCTAAAATACAAAAATAAAATAAAATAGTAATAATCCTGAGAAGACTCAACTGACCTTGTTAGATAGCAATAATATATATTTTTTATTTACACAGGTCTTGCCTTAACTTAGTCTTAACCATCCAGCAGAAAAATGTAACTACAAGTTGTGGAAAACAATGCCCTAATAATATGCTAGCTGTAAAAGGTTTAAATCACTAGTGACTCCTGACAATTGCCAGCTGTATTAGTAATTCACTGCTGTTATGCACTACTGAACTATATCTGGGTAAATTGCTGAATACAAGTACCAAAACCCTTGGGGTTGGATATTGTTAGCCTAAACAAACAAGGTAATCAAGGATGAAAAGTTCTTCTACAGAGTTCTCCCCACCTGACTTCTCCAACTACAACTGACCAGCCATCATTTATACAGCAAATACGGGACAGGGAGAGATGTTGCACATGCATAGAGCTCAAAATGGGTCACGTGTGTGGGCAGGACGGGGCAAGAGTTCCTCAAGGAGTCCAGCTACCTCAGTCTTTTTTTTTTTTTTTTTTTTTTTTTGTCTTTTTGAGACAGGGTCTGTCTGTGCAGTTCAGGCTGGCCTTGAGCTCACTTTTGTAGCCCAGGCTGGTCTCGAACTCGCACTGATCCTCCTGCCTCAGCCTCCCAAGTGCTGGGGTTACAGATGTGCGCTACCACACCCGGCTAGCTACCTCAGTCTTAAGGAGAGTGTCCTCCTGGACAATTTCATGGAGAGACCAACGAGTCCCTACAGTGTTTCAAATGAGATTAAGAAGAGGCATAAGATACGGGAAACAATGCAAAATTTTGTAGAAAACACTACCTGATTCAGGCTGTCGCAGTATGACCAGTGAAATCTGTTTAACAATAATAGTGTCATCTTTCTACAAAATCCTCAAAAGCAGGCAAAAGCACTTTCACTGGTCTGCTTCCTTGTAAAGTTGCATGAAAAGAAAAAGAATCCACTAATCTAACAGCAGTGATTCCATTGGCGATTGTGAAAGTCACCCTGCACGATGCGCTTCCTTCTCTCTCTTTTCTCCCTCACACCAGCTATGAAGGTTTTCCTCAATAAGTGCAGTTGAATTTATTTTCTTTATATTTTATATTATATTACAGTACTGTAGAAATGCATGGCTTAGATGTTTCATGACTATGTCTGGTTTTATCTCATAGCTCATATTCTTTCATGGTTTTCACTTTAGAGCATTTTAAGTTTATCTCATATTTGTGTGTGTATGTGTGTGTGTGTGTGTATTGTGTGTGTGTGTGTGTGCAAGTATAGTAGTGTTGGACATTGAATGCAGGCCCTTACACATACTAGCACTCTACCACTGATTCTACAACTGATCTCTATCCCGCCTTGTGTCATTTTTCATAGCAATTAGTGGCAAAAATACAATACAGAATTTAAGTTACCAATAATATTCATTGTTGAATCAACTATACATTCTATTGATGCCTTGTCCGGGTGACTAAACTTTTTTGCAAGGCTGCACAAATATTCTTACACTCCTTAGACAGCTGCAAAATGATGCCAGTAATATCATTGTACCAGTTGTGGTTTATTCTTGCATTTCCTCTCAGCAGCACAGAGATTGGGTGTGGTGTTAGACATTCATTTACACTTCCTTTCCCCAAAATCCAGCACAGGACAACCCAAGACACAGCCTCAAGGGGTAGCTAATCCTGCTCAGCACAGTCACGTTGCTTGGTTTCTTAGCATTGCCAGTTCCCACCTTCTAGACTGGTGGCACCTTTGTAGGGGTGTGTGTGCTGGAAACACTGATTTTGCTGTAGACCTGATATCTATGATCCAGGTCACCACTCCACTGAACCACAACACTTTCCTAAAACTTACTGTGGGGGTCCAGTCTTCAGAAATGAACTTTGGCCCAATTTCTCAAGAGTAAAGTCCAGCACTACTCAGCCAGGGCCCGGGGAAGTTTTGCTTTTCTGATGGCCTGAAGATTTCCCACCCACCCCTAAGGTGATGGCCAGGACTCTATTCCTAGAAGAGGAATCATTCTCAAGCGTAATACTAGTTCTCTGCTAACTTGAAGCAACTACAAGAAGATCTTTCATGTCATGCTCTGCCTGTCAAGTGGGCCTCTTTAATAACAGTGCAGGATGCAAATAGACCAAATATGCTCCGCCACTTTGAACACCACTTGGATCTCTGGCCTGCAGCCTGGGGCTGTGGAGCCGGATCCTTATCGCATTCCTGAGTCTGACTCAGAACACTACTTCCTCCCTGTAGAGGAGACACTGAGACCCTCTAAGGTGCCCCATAAGTTCCTTTTCCTCGGTTGTTGATGTACCAAATAAATATTATTTGCATTGCTTTGAATTTTTAAGGAAATAAAATGCTCTTACTTCTGTGAAAGCTGCTCCTTAGATGCCAGAAGATGGTGATGTCACACATTTTTACCAAAAGCAGAAGTGGGGCTTGATTCCTTCCTAGGCGATTGCTCCCTAGGATTTATTGTCTTCTGTCTGTGGTTAGATACGTGTTTAAAATCATTTTGGTGACGCTAGGCAAGCATCTCTCTGAAAACGCAGACAAGGAAAAGAACACGTGTGATACCTCAGTGAGTTTTCATATTTTAGGTCAGCATATTGTCTCTATTTCAGATGTGTGGAAGTTCTGTGGCCCTTGGTTTACAAAAGAGGCTGTTCAGTCAAACAATGACGTGGACACAAAGGGCCGTGGAACATACAAGCACAAGGAAACGCGGGATTTTCTGCAGTCTCACTCAAGGCGAGCTGCCTCGGCCCTGCTCTGCAAGGGAAGGGAAAACAGCACAGCCCTCTCTGACCCTTCTCCATGGTCTCCTTCCGCACCTCCCACCCCCTTCCCTGCCCTCCGCGTCCCAGATGTGGCTGCCCTGTCGGATGCGTTACACAGGTCCCACAGCTCTGATAAAACAGGCCACTGTCCTTTTAAGAAAGGTTATTCTATGTTGTCCCTTGGAATACATCATTCAGAAACTCTAAATGTTTTCATAACAAATCTTAGAAAGGGGAAAAAAAAAAAGATTGAGTTGCACATGGGAGGCTTCTCAGAAAGGCTATTATCACAGCAAATCGCTGGTTATGTTTCATTGCCTTGAAAGAACAAATGAATAACAATGTTTTTCTTTCCATAAAATCACAGGCCTGCCTGGTTGGATTCTGAAATTTGTCTTGGTTGCTACTGGGAAGACTAGCCACTAACTGCTACACTGTGGGCTCTTCCATATTTTGGGATTGAAGTCGCAATTGCAAGGGGGATGGTGAGTCACATTTGTTCAAAAGTATCAAAAAGTAAGTGGTTTTTTTTTTTTGTTGTTGTTGTTTTGTTTTGTTTTAAGAGTAAATTTTGAAAGTGAATTGAAGAGCCTTTTTGGCTGTGGTTAAAAGAAGGTTTTCGGGGCTGGAATGCCTGCCTATCTCGCACTTGGCTTGGGTTTGATCTTTAGCAATCAACTGGGGAGGAGGGGAGAAGAGGGGGTGAGAGGAAGGAGAGAGGGCAGGGAAAGGGAGGGAGGGGCCTTTTTTTCAGTCTTCACTTGGTCACCCTTTATTGCCATGCACAGCCTTTGAGTAACAAGTTTTCCAGTTCACAGTTCCTGTTTTAGTCACTTTTTTGTCACTGAGACAAAAAGTCCAATGCCCCCCCAGGGAGGAGGGCGTGCTTTGGCTCAGGCTCCTAGTCCACGTCAGCCTGCCGGTTCCAAGGCGGAAGGGCATGGCAGAAAGCGCTAGTCAGAGGAGAGGGTGCTCAATCCAGGCAGCCAGGAAGCAGAGAGAAGGGAGGAGCTGGAGAGGAGGCCACACCAGAGGTCACACCTGTGCGCCCCTCCCCCAGGCCCCGCCTCCCAGACCCCGCCTCCCAGACCCTGCCTCCCAGACCCCACCTCCCCAGGCCCCGCCTCCCCCAGGCCCTGCCTCCCACCAGTACTCTGGGGGTGAGTGGATTAATTCATGGATAATAGAAGCCCCTCACGGTCCAAGCAGTATACAGATGACCCCCTCTGACCCAGGAATCTTGGGGGACATCTAGGCGTCAGCCATAATGTTCTCATAAGGAGGTGATACTTCTTAAGGACAGGGAGTGAAATACACGTGCCCTGTCCGATGCAGTGGCCAGTTCTACTTTTTTCTTTTTTTTTTTTCTTTTTTTTGTCTTTTTGAGACAGGGTTTCACTATGCAGTGTGCAGTTCAGGCTGGCCTTGAGCTCACTTTTGTAGCCCTGGCTGGTCTCGAATTCACATTGGTCCTCCTGCCTCAGCCTCTCAAGTGCTGGGATTACAGGCGTGCGCCACCATGCCCAGCCAGTTCTACATTTCAATCAAAATCTGGCAGCGTATCACAAAAACCCACAGGCCACCCCTGTGCTGCAAGCACAGATGCATACTCCCTGCCTTTGGTCTGGCTTGAAAGGCAGCTTCCTCCGACTGGTGAGGAGTCCATTGTCACAGAACTGGATCAGCACCAAAGGTTCCTGCGTAGAAGGTTTTGCCCTCCACTGGTGGTGCCATCTGGAGATGGCAAGAAGTCTGGGAGAGTCACTGTCCCCCTCCCCACCTCTCTCTTTCCTGGCCACCTGCAGGTGAGCAGCTGCTGAGCACCACTCCCCTCCCCCATGACTCGTCTGCCTTGCCACAGAGGGAGACGCAGTGAGGCCACGGCAGAAAGCTCTAAAACACAGAACCAAAATAAATCTTTCCTTCTTTAACATGGTTTTCTCAGGTATTTTGTCATAGGAACAGAACGCTGATGAACACACTTAGGTTTCTGAATAAGAGTCTGAGTTGGTTCATCTGGGTGTTTTTAAAATGCCTCATAAGCAGGAAAAAATTTAGTAGTCTATGGACACATCAGTAGCTAAACAGTCCTGTCATTGCTTTTTGATTCTCTTTAATCTGTCTGATTATATTAGCAGGAAATTCCCATTTTATACTGTCAAAGTTTGTCGCCTCTCTCCTAGGAATGGAGAGAAAGAGAAAAAGAGAGGGAGAGGAGAGAGAGAGAGAGAGAGAGAGAGAGAGAGAGAGAGAGAGAGAGAGAGAGGATTTAGGCTCAAGTTTAGTGGCCATTCCACCTTGTTAGAATGTAATTGCACTGGACCAGCCAGATAGCTCAGTTCACTAAAACACAGGGACTGGAGTTTGATCCCTAGCATGCTGTGCCAGCCCCACCCCCCAGGGTGCGCTGAGACGGCAACTGAGACTGGGCATAGTGGCATGTGCCTATAATCCCAGGGCTTGGGAGGCTGAAAACAGGAGGATCACTATAAGGCTGATCTGTGTAGTGAGACCCTGTAGACCCTGTACTAAATACATAAAACATTTTTTAAAAAAGGAAATTAACTGCACTATTAGGCTATTCTCATGACTGGTTTTACAATTCCTTTATATTGTTTATAAATGACTCTCAAATAGAACAACGGGGAAGAGTATGGCAGCTTGCTTCAGAGAGAGACCAAGACAGAACAAGGTAGAACCCTGAAGCTAGTCATTTTATTACCTATGTCAAAGGGTCATCTTATCACTTCTGTATTCTCATAAGTAGAGGCAGGTCACTAAGTTCAGCCAACATGAGGGCATGAATACTAGATGCAGGGATCATGCAGACCCTCTCAGAGGTGCCTATCATGGGGAGCTATTGCAAGGGCCTGTTTTCCTAGCATGCCCCAGTAGATAACGTGCTCTACCAGGCTGGACAGAACATCCAGGGCTTTGTGGTGATC
>PVJA010001039.1:48593-60552 GCA_004027025.1 Myocastor coypus
TTTTTTTTTTTTTTTTTTGGTCTTTTTGAGACAGGTTCTCACTGTGCAGTTCAGGCTGGCCTTGAGCTCAGTTTTGTAGCCCAGGCTGGTCTCAAACTCACACCAATCCTCCTGCCTCAGCCTCCTAAGTGCTGGGATTATAGGCGTGCACCACCACGCCCAGCTAACACTTCTGTAAGGGAAACAGCCAACAGAATGAAGAAACGGGCTACATAATGGGAAAATATTTTGCCAGCTATTCCTCAGACAGTGATAACATCTAGAATATACAAAGAATTCAAAATAATTTTTTGACTGAAAACAAAAACCTGAGTCAAAAAAATGGCAATGGAAATGATAGACATTTCTCAGAAGAAATACAGATGACCAACAAATGCACAATAAAATATTCAACAAGGACTGAGGAGATAGCGGAGAGGCATGAGCACCTACCTGGCAAGCACAAGGTCCCAGGTTCAATCTCCAGACCTGCATGCTGTGCCCTGCCAGTCCTGCAGCTGGTGGTGGTGCATGCCTGCAATCCCAGCGCTCCAGGAGGTTGACACAGGAGGACCGGGAGTTTGAGTTCAGCCTCGGGGCTACAAAAGTGAGCACAGGAGGCCAGAGAGATAGCTTGGCAATCTAAATGCCTGTCTGGAAAGTACAAAGACCAAGGATGGTGCACTGAGTCTGCCACCGAGACCAGGCAGGGTGGTGTGCCCCTGTAATCCCAGCTCTGAGGAGGCTAAAACAGGGGGATCACTACAAGTCTGAGCTGCATAGTGAGACCCTGCACCGAATACAAAAATTAAAAAAAATAAGTGAGAACATGGCCTAAAGTGAGCTGCATAGTGAGGCCGAAACTGGGTAGCGAGACCCAATCTAAAAAACAAAACAACGAGAATCAACAACACTGGCCATTAGGGAAATAAAAACTAAAACAACACTGACATAGCAGCTGCCATGGCTGTGTCTGGATGACCCCAAAGCAAAGTGTAGTCACAGACGGGGCTTTTCCAAGGTTGTTGAATCTGGAGTATATGATGCAGGCGTCGAGGTGTGTGATTCCTGAGTCAGTCCACTGATTGTTTTGGCTTAGCTCCAGTTAGGGTTAAGGGTCTTCCATGGTGGGTGTGAGCGCTGCTGGATACGACCTAGGAAACAGACAAAGAGTCGTTGGCTGCTTCCTCACTGCTCTGCTGCTTTTTGCCTTCTGCCCACCTCGGCCTGCTTCTCCTCTGCGATGCCCCTCTGTCATGCCATCCTGCTGAACTGAAAATCTCTACGGGTTGTGAGCTACACAAACCTTTCCTCCTTTAAGTCAGACTGCCAGGTATTTTGTCTCAGCAGTAGGGAAAGTAACAAAGACGCCTTCTTTCTCCAGAAAGAATGGCTGTCATTAAGAAATTGAGTAATAACAAGTGCTAGTGAGGATACAGTGGAAAAGGAACTCCTCGACATTGTCCGTGAGGGTGTATTCTACTGAGGCCACTATGGAGATCAGTGTGGAGAGCCCTCAGAACCTGAAAATGGAAACTCCACTCGATCTAGATCTTCCCTTCTAAGAATCTTTCTAGAGGAGTTAAAATCAGCATATGTCAGTGATTTATGAATATTCGTGTTTATACCAGTACACCTCATAATGTCTCAGTCCTGGAAGCAGCCCACATGTCCATTAAGAGAAAGATGGATAAAGAAAATGTATTTTAGCCAGGCGTGGTGGCTCACGCCTGTAATCTCAGCACTTGGGAGGCTGAGGCAGGAGGTTCAGTGCAAGTTCAAGACCAGCCTGGGCTACAAAAGTGAGCTCAAGGCCAGACTCAACTGCATAGCGAGACCCTGTCTCAAAAAGACAAAAAAAAAAAAAAAAAGAAAATGTATCTATACGTGACAGGAATACGACTCTGCTATAAAGAAGAATAAGCTTGAATCATTTGTAGGAAAATGGATACAGCTCAAGAATATAATACTAAGTGAAGTACAGCAGACACCCGAGCTTAAATATTGCATGGTTTCTCTTATGTGAGAAAACCAAAATATAAAGAGAAAAATCAAAGATGGGTCCTAGGAAGTAGGGAGACCTGGAGAAGCAGGAACCAGAGGTGGTGGAAGCAAGGAAGGAAGGGGAGGGGAAAGGTCAAAAAAATTAGGTGCTCCATGCATATGCAAACTCCCCATAATAAATGTAATGTGACCATTATGTATCCAAACATGTACTAATTTTAAAATGTATTAATAATGAAAAACTAAAATATCTTCAATCCCACATGTATATTTTATACTTCCAATACCTTTTCATTTGGATTTACTACTAGAAGGAATCAGAAAATACAGCCTCCAAAATTGCTGCTTGGGCCCAAGGATTATTTTGAGCGGAAGGCAACAGATGCAGGGAGAGTCTCCCACCCTCCTCCTAGCTACGTAAACACAGAGCATAAATGTCTCCTCATGAAGCTCCTGTCCTCTATGCCTCCCCATGAGAGGACAGGTGGAGCAAGCAGAGTGTGGACCCCAAACCTCACCAAATAACCCTGACCTTCTGTTGGGCCCCCATGGACTCCCCAGGCACTGCTCCATGATTTGTCACCCTGGAACCCCCAAACCCCTTTCTTTGTTACAATCGTAGATAGACCCCCAAGTTTCACAGCCTATCAGTGCTTAACTTGCTTTACTCACAGTAAGTACTGGTGAAGCCAGGCGCATGCCTCTGCCACTGTGAATGTCTTCTGCCACTTTTTTTTTTTTTTTTCAGAGTCCCGGGGACTGAACTAAGGAAAAGACTTTTTTTTTTTTTTTTTTTTTTTCTTTCTTTCCAGCACTACTATTTCAGGCACCCCCAGTCACACTCCATTTTTGGCTATGTGTTGGACAATATAGTTCTAAGACAATGGTATGTGACATACACCATTTTTGATCTGCACTTTGACTCTTGTATAAAACCCCATCTGTGTCCATACATTTGATTATTACAGAAGTTCAGCAATTACCTTCTAGTACCTAAGAGCACTTCCTGTCTTCTTTTATGCAGAACCAGGGATCAATCTCAGGACCTTGCACTTGCCAGGCAGGCACTTGTGCCCCTGAGCTATCTCCCCAGCCCAAGCACTTCCTGTCTTAACTAAGCTCACTTAGCATCTCGTTTTCCCTTTCCTGCTGATGCTTGAGCTGAGAAGAGAGCCAGTCCCTGCCACTTTCTCCATGCTTTGGCCCTAAGAACATCATTACTAGTAGTTTTCCAAAGCAGGAGAAGAAAAAAGTCCTTCTCAACCTAAAAATTATATGGAGCCTGGCAGGGTGGGGCACACCTATAACCCTAGCAAGCGGGAGGCTGAGGCAGCAGGATCGCCATGAGTTCAAGGCCAGCCTGGGCTAGATAGCAAGCTCAAAGCCTGCCTGAACTAGAGGGTGAGACAGTGTCTCAAAAGAAGCCAAACAAACAAAAATACAACCATCTGTGGTTTTAATTGAAAAACAAGTAAGCAAAGCAAGAGTTAATTCCAAGTAAGAACCAGGTTCATGCCCCACTGGAGTTTTCATTCTGAAGTCAACCGTGGCTTTGGCAGTGCTTTTACTCGGGATCCACAGAGAGAAACTTTTCAGAGGGCAACTAAGAGAACCACAAGTTCTGAAATCAATTAAAACTGAAAGTTGTTTGCTATAAATAGTGCGATGCCCCATTCAGTGGTTTTAATTATTTTATGTCTTGGAAGCAACACATGGATTTGATTAAAGCATAATTTGATTTGTTACAGTGTCATCAAGGGCCTGTGTTTGGGCTTTCTATTTTTCCAAAAATATAGAGATGTGTGCTCATCCCTTCGGATAGCTTTTCTAAAATTTAGACAAGTGTCCAGTACCTAAAATCTAAGGCTTGGCTTCGGTGTAAAAGCTGCCACCACATGGTTATTTTTCCTTCGATCCCAGCGTGGCTGCGATGGTGCCACACGCACATCTTCACTCCCACTCTCCCGCATTCGGGCTCTGCTGCGCCTCACCACCGCAGGGACACGGGCAGGCCTGGCAGCGCCGGGCAGGCAGCGTCTCCTTCTCTTTAGCTCATCTCTACCCCAAAGGATGTGCTTTTCACTGTTCTCTTAGCAAAGCAGACCCACGTCTCCATCCACAGGGCCGGTGAGTTTTACCAGGGACTCAGGGAAAGGTTTGAGAAGCGAGCAGCTCCATGAGGGAGCAGAAGAGTGCGAGGCCCCTGCCTAGGCTGCGGTGCAGAAGCAGGTGTCTGGGGCCCGCACGGACGTCCAGTTCTTCGTGCGCCTCCGTTGCCGTCTGCAGTCCCTCCGGGGCCCACAGGAGGACCCTGTGCCATGCCTTCTGCACGGGCTTGGTCAGCTTCCGGCGTCAGGGGCCGTGGGCAACTCCTCAGATGAACCAGAGGTCTGTGAAGCCGGAGCAGCCCCACCTTCCTTCTTTGGCGGCATCACAGCCGCAGAATTCCTGCCAACTCCTGTTCAGGTCAGGGCCACTCAACTATTTACGGTCCAAGCTGGCCCTCCAAGAAAATGAACACGGGCTTTTACTTATTTTTATTTTATTTTATTGTGGCCAGCTCAGCCCACCCTGGGGGTAGGACTGGAATGGCATGTAGTGCTGGGGATCAAACTGCAGTTCCTGCAGTTGCCTAAGCTTGCCTAAGCTGGTGCTTTTAGACTACTAAACTATCTCAGCTGGCTTCTTTTTCTGGTGCAGGATCTCATGACGCAGCTTCTGCTTGTAGTGTTCCTCCTGTTTCCTGCCTTCCAAGTGCTGGGATTACAGGTGTGCGCTACCGCATCGTGGGCTCAGCGCACTCAAGAACGGGGTCGACAAAGCAGGTGGGGCCAGGAATTGAACCCTAGGTCCTGTGCTTCCCTAAGCAAGCGCTTAGTCCGTTGAGTTATACCGCTGGCCCTTCGGCTGACTTTTAATTATGGTCCACACACCTTTGTGCTGACCATGGCCTTGGGAAGTCTACTGGCAATCGCATGGCTCCTTTTTCCATTTTGTGCAAAGGACTGTGAGTGGATTCTTTCAAAATGAAGAGCCAGTATGCGCAGGAACACTGGAATACTATTCTGCCCTGAAGAGAGATTAGCCTGAGGCATTCTCAGGTAAATAATGCAATTGGCAACCGTGGTATGAGGTGAAGTAGGCTGGATGCCCAAACTTGAAGAGTACATGGCTTCTCTTAGATGAGAAGCTGTTCTGTGAGGGGGAACAGTGGGAAATAAATCTTTTCAAATGGACAGGAGAACAAGAAACAGAGGGAATAGGAAACAGGGTAGGAAAAAAGAATGAAAGGAAAGAGGATGACAGTTAAGCTTTTGCCAACGGGAAAGGGAACAGCTATGGGAGGCTGCAGCAAGGGAGTCAGAGAAGACAACAGCCTGTGACGTGTGCGTGCCGCCGCCACCGCCCTCCCTGCCCCGCCCGTGAGGAGCACAAGCCTTACAGACTACAAACATACACTAGGAGTTTTTTAAAAAGCATGAATGCTCAAAGTAGACCTGGACGCTGGGATGTGGGAAGCCACGCTACCACCACCATGGCCAACAGAGCCAGACTCACGGCCGCGGATCTCTGCAGCAAGGGCGCCCGCACCTGGGGTCCAGGCTTGCGACCAACCACTCCACATGGAGCCTGAAGCCTCCGGGCTTTCCTAAGCCGCAATCCAAGAGTTGTGCCCCCGCTCACTCGGAGAGGGGGCCGAAGTTACGGGCAGCGTCTTCTGGTGCGAAGAGCAAACGCCAGGCTCGGCCACGTCAGACATCCCACCACATGTTGTAGGTAGCTGAATTAGATAGAAATATTATAGGCAGTCAGAGAGGGCCAGCCCTCAAGGACGACATGGAAGACAAGGTGACTTGGCGACTAGAGACAGACACTCCTCCGCCATGGGCCAGATCTCAAGACAAGAATAAACCAAAACTACATACTTTCTTATGGGTGAGCATCAGGGATTGATATCCTAAGTAGGTATCAATCACCCTGAAAAAGCACCAGCCCACACGCATCAAGAAGAGGCCTTGCTCTGTATTCTTGCCCACTTGCTACTTGACTTGCTTTCCCATTAGATCCCAATTTTAATCTATTTTACCTGAGCAATGGCGCTCGTAATCTCATCAGTTGACCATAGTTTTGTCCCATCTTAGACCCACCTAAGCAAGTTCCCATGTCTTCTCCACAACCCTAGACCCATCTCACCACATGGTTTTCCTCTACAAAAGTCCCTGGAAGAGATAGCTTCCTGGGGACACCACTTGGGACCCCTCCCCCATCTCTCAGACAGGAGCTTTCCCTCAACAAATGTTCTGCTCATTGCCTCCATTTGTTCCTAAAATTCATTCTTCGATTTTAGAAAACACAAACTCGTCTCAGGTACTTTTCAGGTTGGGAGATCAGTTTTCCCTGTATCCTTTGGAGGTTCCCTGTTAGAGGTCATCCACCCCAGATTAGTTTTTTTTATTCCTGCATCTCACACATAGCTGTACATGGGGCAAGGATACGCATCTCTGTGGGCTGCACTGATAGAACCAAAGTCCTCACAGAACCACACAATTGAACTCACTGTGTAGCCCAGGCTGGCCTCCAAACAATCATGAAGAAAAGGCAAAAACTCTTCCCAAATACATGTCCCACATACTTATCGAGATCACTAATAATAGTAATTTCCCTCCCTAGGAAGTTATCTAATTCTGCTCTGGCCCATGTTCTTCCGATTAAAGAGATAGCGAATAAGAACAGATTGCTTTTCCAGCAAAATTAAGTTCCCTTGCATTTTTCCTTCCATGATTTAATTAATGCAAAGAATGGACGCTTTATTCCACATCATCTAATAAAGAAAGGAGCCAGCACTCCAGAAGAAGTGGAGCAGAGCGTGATTGCTCTCAGTGCAAGGACGGTTCAGAGTCAGGACTCACAGCAATGCAATTCACTACATCAAGGGGCTGGAGGACAAAGTCCTGTGGTTTTCTTTTATGAATGCAGAAAAGTAGAGTTAAATTAATTATGAGGGGGTCAGGAGACAGAGGGAGGGTGGGAGTAGAAGGGGAGGGGAAGGGGCAGGAAAAGAATTAAGATGAGTTATTCCCTACACCAGCTGCCATGAAGAACGTAACCATTATTTCTGCAAACATGTGTGTTATAGTTTTTGTCTAGTTGTCCTCCCCAAAGCCTCATGCAGTCATAGGTCAGGGACTTCTATAGATTGAGACCTGATCCATGATCTACTGAGATTATGTGATTTAGTACTGATCTAGAGTTCGAGACTTGATCCATGGTCTCTGGAGTTATGTGTTTTAAGTACTTCTGGAAGTATGGGTGTAGCCTAAGGTGGATAGGCTGAGGCAGAGAGTCTGAAGTAATTTAAAAAGAGAGACAGACTCACACTGTTGCTCTCTGCTTCCCTGGTTGTTCTGTTGTCTCTGTTGTGATTGTTGCTGTTCCACCGCCATGGACTGGATGCTCTCTGCCCTGTTCCACTCAGCTTTGGAGCCGGCCAAATATGGACTGGAACCTCCAGTAACTGTGAGCTAATAAACCTTTCCTTGCTTCATTTTGAGCGTCAGATATTTGTCCCAGCAACAAGAGAAGAGTGACTAAGACACATGTGCTAATAAAAATTTTTTGAGGCTGGGGAGATAGCTCCATGGCACAAGTGCCAGCCTGGCAAGTACAAGGTCATGAGTTCAAACCCTGGTTCTGCAAAAACAAAAAACAAACAAACAAAAATTATAAGTTGCTATCTTTATCATTATATAATACTTCCCAATTAACTGTTAACTGTATAATAAGCATTCCTTTAAAATTTTTTTGGGGCCCGGCGGGATGGCTCATTGGTCTAAAGCGTCTGCTTAGGAAAGCTTGGGCGGCTTCAGGGACCACGGTTCGATCCCCGGCACCACATGCTGCGCCAGCCCTGCCCTCGGGACAGGCTGAGCCGGCCATAAAAATGAGTGAATAAACAAACAAAAGGTTCTGAAGCAAGAAAAAATAAAAATAAAATAAATAAAAAGTATAAAAATTTTTTTTTTCATTTGTATATTTGGTACAGGGTCTCACTACACAGCTCAGAATC
Organism: Myocastor coypus; assembly: GCA_004027025.1. Taxonomy (NCBI): domain Eukaryota; kingdom Metazoa; phylum Chordata; class Mammalia; order Rodentia; family Myocastoridae; genus Myocastor; species Myocastor coypus. The sequence goes on from PVJA010001039.1 coordinate 56,644, forward strand.
ATTGTGATCCTCCCATTTTCAGCCTCCTCAGTGCTGGGATTACAGGTTTGAGCCACCATGCCCCGACTCTGCTGCTGGCTCAGTGCACCCTGGGGGCAGGGCTGGCACAGCACGCAGGACCTGATATCAAACTCTTTAATGCACATACTAATCATCTAGAAATCTTGCTGTCTTGGTGACTTTTCACTCATTGCTGGGATGAAAAACCAAACATCCAAAATTAGGGATGGAAAGGTTTATTTAGCTCACAGTTAGTGGAGGTTTCAGTCCATACCCAGCTGGCTCCAAGGCTGAGCAGCACATGGCAGAGAGCAGCAGCTTATGGTGGCAGAAAAGAGCAAAGAGCAAAGGCAAAATGGAGAAGCAGCAGCAGCAGCAGCCACAGAGAGCCAGTCTGCTTCCCTTAAACTGTAATCAGGCATCTGCCCCAGGCTGGGTGTGTCACTCACACCCATAGTCCCAGCAGCACTCATACCCATAATCCCAGCAGCACTCACACCCATAATTCCAACCATGGATCATGGATTAATCTCTAGAACCTCGCCCTAATGACTACTTGAGGCTTTGGGGGGGGGGCACCTAAATATGAGCCATAATACTTGCTTATCAACAGGCCATGGTCCAGCAAAAGAGCATCTCAGGCCGGGCGTGGTGGCGCACGCCTGTAATCCCAGCACTTGGGAGGCTGAGGCAGGAGGATTGGTGCGAGTTCGAGACCAGCCTGGGCTACAAAAGTGAGCTCAAGGCCAGCCTGAACTGCATAGCGAGACCCTGCCTCAAAAAGACAAAAAAAAAAAAAAAAAAAAGAGCATCTCAAGACCACACAGGGGATACTCTTGGTCTGGTGACCATGTTATGGCCACCATAACCACAAAAAACAGAGATAGAAGACATGTTCCCATGGAGACATCTTACTATTGTAAAGAGTGTGTTTCTCTCCAAATGAATCTATGATTTTAATGTAATTGTTCTCAAAATCCCAAGAAAAGTTGGTGGCAGGAGACAGTTACACAACTTACATGTGGTGGTGGGGGCAGCTTTCAGGAACAAATCCTGGGGTGGGGGCAAGGATAATTCGGCTATCTTATTATGGAACACGTTTAAATAAGGCTTAAAGCAGGCCACAGCTTGGATGAAGCCTCTGCACTGGGCTCAAAAAGCCAACCCAAAACAGAGTCCCTCCCGACAGGAGAGCAGAGCTGAGCTCTTTTCTGATCTCTAGAGAAACCTGGAGCCAGAAAGACAGCAAAAAAGTCCCCAGACAAATCTGTTTTAAACAGCCAATAGGATAAAGAAGTCTCTTCTGCTTTAGCTTTTAGAGAGAAAGTAACCTTGGAGTGATGACTTGGGGCCCTCTGTTTCCACTTTGCTTCACCTTTTTCTGCCTGTGAAGCTGCCATTCTACTGCATGGAGCCACTGCAGATCAAAGCCAGGGATGATCTCTAAACTACATCTGCTGTAATTTGGTCTTTCCACAGACATGTAACAAAAGCGGGAAATTTTGAAACGCTACCAGCAACTGAGCAATGGCTCCAGGATAGACAGTAAGACAACGGAAGGAGGACAGGGAGTCCAGACAGAGAGAGACCTTAGGAGCTTGCCCTATGAAGGAGATGGCAGCAGGGCCCTACAGAAAAGAGAAATGGTTTGATACATGGGGTGAGGAAAATTGGCTTACTGTATGAGGATGATAAAAATTAAATTAAAACTCTTAACAGAGAGGGAGAGAGACAGAGAGAGGGACAGAGAGAGAGATAGAGAGAGTACAAACTGCCCGCTGTGGTTTATGTTTCTTGTGGGAATTGATCTTCAGATTCTCTGAAACAGGGCAGAAAGCCAAGGAGAACAAGTCATGTTAGTTGGCTTCAGTCTCGGTCTCTCCCTGTCTCTTTCTCTCTGTCCCTGTCTCTGTCTCTGTCTCTCTCTTTGTGTCCATCTGTCTCTCTTTTTCTGTCTGTCTGTCTGTCTGTCTGTCTGTCTCTGTCTCTCTCTCTCTTTCTCCACTTCTGGGCATTGAACACAGGATCTTCATTATATCTCTAGCCTTATTTATTTATTTATTTATTTATATTCTGAGAGATGGTCTTTCTGAATCATTAAGTTATCTAAGTTGGGCTCAATTCTCTCTCTCTCTCTCTCTCTCTCTCTCTCTCTCTCTCTCTCTCTCTCGGCCTTGTCATTCATAGGAAGTCCTCTATAATTCTCACAATGGGCCAATCAGGGTATTAGCACATGACACTGCACTCCATGAAAAACAAAAATTAAAAAAAAACACTTTTTGGTCCACATAGATATTTTGCTGTGAAGTTGGAAAAATCCACAGAAAGAGCTGATAAGCACATGTAGGCTACACCCAACCTTTGGTTATTAAATCCAACACATCAGCAGCTGTATTTTGATTTTCATGTCTTTGCTTTCATTGCAATTCACAATGAAAATATTTGAATGAATCAAGGTCATGAACACAGCTGTCAGACCAATAATTAAGGTGTTTTGCACAGAGCTGATGGAGACTCCTCACTTGAGCGAAAGGCCTGACCCAGTCCCTGCCCAATTCCCTTCCTGTGCATCCCTACTGCCAGTAGGTGAAGGCAGCGGGCTGGGCCTCTCTCTCTGTGTCTAGGAGCAGGGTGCTTAGTTGGTCTTCATACTTCAGCCCTGAGTCCCACTTCCCACTGGCAAGGGACTGGCCTTAAACCAAAGGCTGCCAAATGAGCTTTCATGCTGTGGCTTTTTCATAAGTTACTGCCTTAAATTACTGATTTTACAAAATTATTTTATGATGGGAGAACATTCCAGTTTTAAAAACTCTTCAACTTTGAGATCATTTCATTTATTTCCCATACATCCTTTAAAAAAAAAACAAAAAAAAAAAACCTTCTTTTATTTATATTATGGCTGGCTTAGCCTGCCCTGGGGGTGGGGCTGGCACAGCATGTGGTGCAGGGGATGGAACTGCAGTCCCTGTGGTTGCATAAGCTTGCCTAAGCAGGCATTTTAGACCACTGGGCTGTCTGGCCAGTCCTTTCCTATACATCCTATACACAGGCTTTGGACCTGTTATGCCCTGCTACACAAATTGGAAAGCTTCTCCTGCTGGCTTTCCCTAGTGCCAGTTCTGGCCCATCTAGGTCTCCAGCTACCATTTGCGCCCACCCCTGGCACGTGGTCTGTTTTTAGGCTGTCCACCATTCACGTGTGACCCATTGCCCATTTGGCATCTGTCACTGTAACTTTACTTTTTCATTTGATTTTTGTAAGTTGACAGATTATAACTCAGTATATTCCTGGAATACAATACGAGATGGTGAAATCAAGCAATCGACATATCTTTCCCTCAATCGTCACCATCACCGCTGTCCTCCTCCTCATCAACATTTGTATGTGCCTGGTCCTGGAGATCCTCACACTCACTGCATTAGTGAGCCAGGTGCCCTGCCATTGAGCTGTCCTCAGCCTATATTTATCATCTTTGTAGTGAAAGCATTGGAGATGTCCTTTCTTAGCAATTGTTAGAGGTGCAGTTCAATGTTGTCATCTATAGTAATCAGGCTGGGAAACAGATGCAAAGAACCACAAAACCTTCCCATCCCATGTTTTCTTTTGACCGTTCTTCCAACCCTGGCCTCTGAGAGTCACTGTTCAGTCTCTGTTGCTATGAGTTCGACTGGTTCGGCTTTCTCGTATAAGGAAGAACATGCAGTATCTAAGCATCTTTCTATATGTGTGTTGTTTCACTGAGCACAATGGTCTCTACTTTTATGTATGTCATTGATGCAGGAAGAAAAAAACTGATCTGGGATGGATGACCTCCAATAGGGAGCCTCCAAATGATATCAGGAAAACCTCGGACAAATTTGTGTTCTCTAAAACAGAAGAATGGGGCCCGGCAGAATGGCTCAGTGGTC
>PVJA010001039.1:60652-138894 GCA_004027025.1 Myocastor coypus
TAATGAGCAGTACCTATTTATTGAGGGAAAGAAAGCTCCTGTCCAAGAGAGGAACAGGAGGGGGGGGGGGGGTCCTGAGTGGGTGGTCCCCGGGAAGCTATGTCTTCCAAAGACTTTTGTAGAGGAAAAAAAAAGTGTGATAAGGCAAGTCTAAGGTTGTGGAGAAGACATGGGAACTCACTTAGGTGGGCATGAGGTGGGACACAACTATGGTCAACCAATGAGATTATAAGCACCATTGTTCAGATAAAATAGATTAAAATCGGGATCCAATGAGAAAGCAAGTCAAGTAGCAAGTGGGCAAGAATACAGAGCAAGGTCTCTTCCTATTGGGCTTGGGCTGGTGACTCTTTCCAGGCTCTTTCAAGGTGATTGATACTTATTTAGCATATCAATCCCTGATGCCCACCTTTAAGGTAGCATGCAGTTGCTTTTATTTACTCTTGTCTTGAGATACAGTGGAGGAGTGTCTGTCTCTACTTGTTTTTTTTTTTTTTTTTTTTCTGTCTCTACTTGTAAAGTCAGCTTGTCTTCCATGCTGACCTTGTGGGCCTGGCCCTCTCTGACTGCTTATAATATTTCTATCTAATTTAGCTGCTTATAACATCATCACAAGTGACAAAATTTCTTTTTTGTCTGTTCGAGACAGGGTCTTGCTATGCAGTTCAAGCTGGCCTTGAGCTCACCTTTGTAGCCCAGGCTGGTCTCGAACTCACATTGATCCTCCTGCCTCAGCCTCCCAAGGGCTAGGATTATAGGTATACGCCACCACACCCGGCTCTAGAATTTCTGTCTTTTTGAAGCTTGTTAGGTAGCTCTAAAATCCTGACCTATCGACATGTCTTGTCTTCCCCCAGCATCCTGTCTTTCTTCAAAACTACATCTTCTCTTCAATATTTTCCCATCTTGTTGAGCAAAATATTGGAAACCATTTTATCAGATGTTTGCTAAAGACTTGCATTTGATGCCCGTGACTTTCCCTGACATGTAATCTGCTGATCCTATCCAAAATCAAACGTTTGTCTTGGCACACATGGTCTTGGTGAGTTTAAAGTGGATCCTGTCATTTCCTGTCCCTTCCTCTAGATGTGCAGGTGGAACATTGCCCTATTGTTCAGAATGGCTTTTACGTGGGTATGAAGATTACCAATTCAAGCTGCAGCAAAATTCCAGACCAAAAAAAAAAAAAAAAAATTCATCAAGTTGTAGTCACCAGACTATGAACAATAAGGGGATTTTACTATTTCGTATAACAAGAGATCCTGGGGTAGAGTGGCTTCAAGTCCGTCCATTCAGCAGTGCTGAAGAATTATCAAAGACCCACATTATATTTTATTCTGGAAAATGGAGCCATCTGCCCCTCCAAGCTGATTATTGGCATGTTGGAATGGATCCAACTGAATTTCGAAGCTCGTGGGACAGAAATGGCAGCGCCTCCAAGGTGGCTCTTCGCCAGATCACGGGACAGGGCAGTGGCTCCCGCTTGGGCTCTGTCCTGCTGCTCCACGCAGAAGGAGCCTCTCCCAATTCTAGAAGGAGATGGGACTATTTGAAGATTGTTACTCGTGGAAACCCACTGGACGCCATGGGTTTTTATCTATTCAAAATAGTTGAAAGCAGGACTGTGTCCAAAACAAAAGGGTAGATTACGTTCTCGCCACGGTCCCCTGCCAACCGCTTCACGCTGGGACTCTGTTCTCATTGTTTTCACTGGGGAAACTGCTTACGAGCTGGAATTGTGCGCGTCAGCAGGGCCTGCGCCGCCAACAAACGCAGGCAATGCTGAGATAGCGCACTGGTGGGAAACCGAGTCACGGAACGCTGGGTGCTATGAGCTCCTCATTGGAGCAATTGTTTTCAGCGTTTTATCATGTTAGACATTGGCTGTTCCTCTGTAAATAAAGAAGCCATACTAAAACAATTAGGTTGGGCAAAGCAAGGCAAGATTTGCTTCCCCCCACACACTAGAAATCTATCTTGTATTTATTTGTGGCTGAAAGCAGGTGATTGTGTTAAATAAGGCAACAAATTAAATGTGGATGTCACTGATGCACAGGAAAACGGCTTAAAGAAAAGCTGACCTGACCCCTCTAGTCAAGCGTGAACACATTCCTGCACTACCCGGAGAAGTACTCGAATAAAACACAGTCCGCGTGACTGCCACCGGAGCGCGGGACGTGCTGTCAGAGCACGCCGGGGAGGGAAAGGAAACGTTAGGTGGAAAAGAAGCTATTTTTGTGGCAGTCATGTTATGCTTACCTGCGGACCCATAAATTATCAGCCGAGGTTCTTGCTTCTCGGGTAGGAAGAACTCACACAGGTCCCTGAATTCCAGCGATACTGCGGGGGTGGAAATATAATCACTAAAACTCATCAAAAAAGAAGAACTGGGGATCATGTTAAGCTCCACAAAGAATACTGAACAAGCACAGCATGATGGATATATGGGGAGAGCTTCGTACTGTATTGGATTTTACGTCTCACAGTGGTTGTAGTGAGCACTATTGTTTATCTCATTTTACAACTACCAAAACGGAAGCTTCAGGGAATTCATTTGCTAAATGGCAGAGGTGAGATTAAAATCTACATCACGATTGCTAATTCATCACCACGTTCTTGTTTCTGGTGGGAAAGAGGAGGACGAGGCATTTCCATTAGAGATACAAACTTTTGAACCAGGGAAGGGCATCCAGTGGAAGACAATTAGCAGACTGCCACAGATGTGAAACAGAGCTGAAAAAATGGCCTAGGACAGAGGGCAGATTGGTGGCTTAGGACAGAGGACAAATCAGAGAGTGGTTTGTTGAGTTATGCAAGTTCAGGTAGGAGCCTGCTCGGGGGGGTGGGGGGGGGTGGGGGGGGTGCAGTGAGTCCTACTAGTTCCACTATGCTGAGTGGGTTTCCGCGCCCCCTCCTCCCTCGAGCATTAGAAACTGCAGAGTATGTTGACCCATAGGCTGGGTGCACAGTGCGACATTGGGCAAATCACGTAAGCACTGTGGTTCTTCATATAGGAAAGTGCTAAATGAAGGTCTGGATTAAGGAACAGAGAGACAGACAGACAGACAGACACAGAGAAGGGACAAAGGAGAGAGACAGATAGAGAGACAGAGAGAGACAGAAAAAAAGAAAGAAAGAAATAGAGAGACAGACACAGAGAGGGGAGAGAGACAGAGAGAGAGATAGGAAGAAAGAGACACAGAGAGAGAGAAAGAGAGAGAGAGAGAGAAAGAGAGAGTGAGAGAGAGGAGAGCCTAAACAATTCACTGGACGCTGAAATGTGAGCAAGACAGACAGCTAGATGACAGAGGTCACCTTCCTACCCTAAGACAGAATTCTGGCACCACTTGCCAGGATGCTGAGCAGTGCCAAAGATTTTGGGATGGATAATAAAGAGCTATGTTTCAGATGTGCAAATTTTGAGGTGTCACCCACAAAATATTTTTTTGGCCATTGGTAACTAAATTACTAGGAAAGAAATATTCATATAGCTTGTTGGGACTTAGAGAATGGTGTTCTAGGGCCCAGGGAGAAAGCTCAGCAGACTGAGCACCTACCTAGGCAAACACAGGGACCAGGGTTCAATCCCGGCACCACATGCCATGCCAGCCCCTTCCCCAGGCACGCTGAATGGGTGGTTCATGCCTGTAATCCCAGTGCTGGGGAGGCTAAAATCAGGAGGATCACTGCAAGTGTGAGCTGCACAGTGAGACCCTCTACAAAATACATTAAAAAAAAAAAAAAGAAGAAGTAAAGAAAGAAAGAAAATGGTGTCTCAAAGTATAGTGCTTTAGTATGATGAGGACTTTTTCTTTTTTGTCATCTTTTTGAGACAGGGTCTCGCTATGCAGTTCAGGCCGGCCTTGAGCTCACTTTTGTAGCCCAGGCTGATCTTGAGCTCTCACCAATCCTCCTGCCTCAGCCTCCCAAGTGCTGGGATTATAGGTATGTATCACCACGCCCGACTGAGGACTTTATTTTTATCTTTACTTATTTATTTGTCTTTTTGAGACAGGGTCTCACTATGAGTTTCAGGCTGGCCTTGAGCTCACTTTTGTAGCCCAGGCTGGTCTCAAACTTGCACTGATCCTCCTGCCTCAGCCTCCCAAGTGCTGGGGTTACAGGTGTGTGCCACCACACCCAGTTCAGGACTTTATTTTTATTTATATTTTTATTTATTTATTTTTTGACTAGCTCAGGTTGCCTTGAGGGCAGGTCTGGCTGTGACTGGTGGAGCTGGAGATTGAACTGTGCTCCCCTGCACCTGACTGAGTTTGCCTAAGCAGGTGCCTTAAACAACTGAGCTAATCTGGAAACCCTTATGAGGACTTTAAAATGCAAAGCAGCCCCAGAACCAAAGTCTCTCTGTCCTCTTGTGGTCCCTCTTTCCTTTGCTTCTCTTTCTCCCCAAAATTCAGTGAAAACTTTCTCTGAAGTCCCCCAGTCGGACTGGGGGAGCTGCGTCCAGGAGTGTAACTGCCCGTGGCCCCTTCTCTGTAATCTCCCAGATGGCGAGATGTGAGGCTGTATTTCCTCTCTCATCTCTTTCCTCTTTCATATGAAGAAAGGCACCTAAGCATCCTGCACCATCAGTTTACAGAAGCAGGTACTTAGTGTTCACTCCTGTGACTCCCTCATGCGTGTCTGAAATTTGTGTGCCTTTTCATTTCTTTGCCTTGTTTGTTTTGTGTGTTTATTTGCTGCTAGTGGGGAATGAACCCAGAGCCTTCGCCCTGGCCACATACCCAGGCCCTTTCATTATTTGGAGACAGAAAATCATTCCATTGCCCAAGCTGGGCTCCAGCTCACCGCCCTCCTGTCTTAGCCTCCCACAGCGCTGCGACAACAGGGCTGAGCCACCGGGCCCACCTTCTTATTCCTTGTTACTTGGGCTCCTGTCAGTTCATCTCTCAGACGTGATTATCAAACCTCAGTAGGGGACAATGAGAGGGCTTTCTTGTCCCTAGAATATATACAGTGAACAGAGATTTGACAGGCAGAGCCAGCTGATGCCTTGCCTTCAGTCACCTTTGAGATCTCTTGAGTCTGGGCTCCCTGAGAAGTCTCTATAGCAACACGACTCCCAGCTCCTCAGCTTGCCTCAGGTGGGTGGGGGCCAGTGCTCCCTGACAGAGGACCAAGCACTGTCAATGTTTTCTGAATGGCAGTGGCTTCAGGGCACTCTCTCTGCTCTGGTTCTGGCTTCCTGCCTCTTTATCTGTGTTCCCAGAAGACCCCCCCCCCCCCCGGGGCTTTTCCATCTGATCACCCTTCCTCTCCCTGTTTCCTTGGGCACTCCCTTCCTGCAGGCCAGCTGTTCGCTGTTTCATTCATCTTTCCCCGTGACTGGCCGCAGGTCTCTTTGCACCCTGTGGGGCCCCAGGAAAGGTCTCCACCCTTATCACCCTTGTTAATAACTAATCTGTCCCCAGTCTTGAGTTGGTTGTTCCTCCTGCATCTGCTCATTGAATCTTGACAATCTAAGGCTGGGAAACAGTTGCCTGTTGCCTGAACCCCACAGTTACCCTGCCTGAGCCCAGGATGAGAGTGAGGAAAGAACCCTGGGCTACTTGCTCAAGCCAGCACAAGGGTTGCTACCTTCTCTGGCTAAACTAGTTTCGCCTTTCTGACACTCGCATGTCAGTTCCAGTCCTATTTCTGAAGTGATTTCATTAAGACAACAAATACAGCAATTATTTATGCAAGTATTCTTTAAGGATAGCTTTATTGTCAGAGTACCTTCTTGGTTCTCGTCTCGGCCTAAGAAGTCTAAACTTAACAATCCTAAAACCACGTTATTGGAATTCCATTAAGTTAATTCCAGTCTACCACTCCCAGCGCAACCCACGGCAATAACAAAGACACTAAGACATGTATGTATATATATATATATATATATATATATATATATATATATATATATAGTTATTGGGGAGCCAAGGGGCTCTAAGTCCAGTCATGAAGATGGCTTTCCGGAACCAAGGAAGTGACCCAGGGCTGCACTACAGTTTTATTCATTGGAGAAGGGGGCATGGCTTGCAAAAGGGAATTGTGGGAAGAAGGTCAGCAATGAAGGGAGTTGTGGGAAGGTGGTAGGCATTGAAGGGGATTGTGGGAAGAAGGTGAGCACTGAGCTGGGCTAGGTAGGAGGCCTGCATTCACCTCTGCCATATTTAGAGATATGCAAAAGAAGTAATTTGCATTATGTTATTGTGATAATATCAAATATTTAGGGGGTCTGGCACTTCAACTCTGATATGTAATCTTTTCAAGCCCCAGGAAGTCACAGCCTCTATACCAAGGCTCAATCCCAGCTGACACCATGGAGCATTGGCTCTTCATCCTGTTATCAGGGAAACACGTGTCCATCTTCAAAAATTACCACCAGCACCTAAGTTAGACCAATACACACTACTTACGGCCAACTGAGAGGATAATGAGAAGTCCTAGCCAGCTCTGTACATTTCAATACAATGGAATAGGGTCAGGCTCAGTCAAAATGGAGACAGTTGCTTTTATTTCAAGGAGAGCTGCTCAGGCAGTTCTCCACACTTTATTATTTTAATTTAATTTAATTTATTTATTTGAGCACTGGGAATCAAACTCAGGACCTCATGCATTCCAGGCAGGTGCCGGGCCACTGAGCTGTATGCCCGCCCTAGCTCTGTCAAAAGCCTTTGGTTTCATTTTTGCTCCTTCACATCTCTGCCAATCAACCAGACCCACACACCTGAATCTCCCAGTGCAGGTGTGCCCAGGGCATTCCCCTGTCTTGTTGTCATTGCCTTTGCTGTTCTCAACCTGATAGGACCTAGAAGGAAGGTGATTTCACCTATTAGGAAAGGGAAGATAAAGCCATATGCAGCGCTGAGGCAAGAAAAGCCTCTGTCACGCGGTTCTCTTGTCCTTGGATCCATGAACAAAGCTGTAGGGACCCGCTGGTCTTCCTAGAATGGTTGAAACCTGGGAGACTCGGCAGCAGGAATAAGCAAGATAGACAAGAAGACAAAAGCCGGGCTAGGTGGTCGCTGGTCTGCCTGATGGGCAAGACTAAACGCACAACAAGCGAGCCTTTATACTTTTACAAAGTTAGTAACTCAGTGTCAGCCATCTGGATGAGCCACAGCCATTGCTTGACAAGTTTGCTCTCTGTGAAAGCCTGAGAGAATGTTTTCTCTCTAGGTAACTCTCTTTAGGCACACTATACATCATCAGTTCCTTTCCTCTGTGACCCCCAAATCTCCTTGAACAGAAAATTTGGGACACCACTGGTTATAGAATATTATAGCACAGGTTCTCTTACGTCCTGAGTCCTCACTGACCTTAAAGGGCTAGGGCCAAAATATTGGCTGTCCATGTAGCCCTTCTTTTTCTCTCAGTTTTGGTCCGACAACAGATCTACAAAGCACTGTACATGGTTTCAAGGTAAATCCTGAGGGGATCTGACTGACTTTGAGAGATAAAAAAGTTACATATGTTATATAGGGTTTTTGAGACAGAGTCTTGCTATGCAGTTCAGGCTGGCCTTGAGCTCATTTTTGTAGCCCAGGCTGGTCTCGAACTCACACTGATCCTCCTACCTCAGCCTCCCAAGTGCTGGGATTACAGGCATGCACCACCACACCCAGCTATATACAAGTCTTACTTTAACTTGCCTTTAACCACCCAGCAGAAGAGTTTAACCACAAGGCATAAAAAGTAAAGCTAGATTAGTATGTTGAGCTGTAAAAGGCTTAAATTGACAGCTTCTCACATTGCCAGTTCTGCTGATAACCCACTGCAGTTATGGAATACTGGACTATGTATGCAACTACATCCTCTTAGTTTAATGAGAAGCAATTTTTATATCAATAATGATTAGAAAAATTATCATGCTTGTATCCTGTGCTCTAAATAACTACTGAGAGGGCAACAATATGCATTGTATCAATTATTGGGAATGTACTACTAATGTGTTTTAAAGCTGTCACATTGTAGCCAGGCATAGTGGCGCATGCCTGTCATCCCAGCACTTGGGAGGCTGAGGCAAGAGGATCGGTGTGAGTTCAAGACCAGCCTGGGCTACAAAAGTGAGCTTAAGACCAGCCTGAACTGCATAGCAAGACCCTGTCTCAAAAAAAAAAAAAAAAACAAAAACCAGTAACTGGCTGACAGGAGGTTGCCTGGCGACTAATAACTGACCTGAACTAGACCAGATGTTTTCCTGAAGAGTGAGCTAGCTTGTTTGCTTTAGTCCCTGAAGCCCAGTCCTACCTATACACATTTGATCAATTTCCTACCTTCCTGCACCTCTGTTTCCCACACATGAAACTGGGGCACACATTCGAACCATAGAAGCGGTGAGCTCTGTCCCTGTAGTTCAGCGAATAGCTGTGCACTGGCCGGGCAGCACAACACAGAGCTAGGCTGCTGAAAACTTCTTAGTGCTTAAGAGCAAAGGAAGCAGGCAATGTGGCGCATGCCTGAGGTCGCCACACTCGGGATGCTAAGGCAGGAGAATCGCCCTGAGTTCAGGGCCAGTCTGCACTACACAGTGAGACTTTGTCTCAAAATAAATAGCAAAGGATACTGTCTGTAGATAAATCAGCATTCCAAAGGGCTGGTGCAGTGGGTCTTGTGCCTGTAGTACCAGCACTCGGGTGGCTGAGTCAGGACAACCTCTTGAGCCCATGAGCCGGAGCTCAGCCTGGATCACAGAGCAAGAACTCATCTTGGAAAACCTTGTAAATGAAAAAAAAAAAAAATTAAAGGGCCACAGATTTAGGGTGAGAGGTCTCTGTTATCCAATCACAATTTCCAAACCCAGAGGGTCTCTCCTTTCTATTTCCTAATTTTTTATTTGTTGAGACAGGTGTTGCTATCTATCTCCTACTTACTGGTGCTGCTGAATGGGTGTGAAGAGGGCTGAATTTGACCTCCTTCTCTTTCCCTGTCTCCTCTGCTCGCCATGTCATGATCGTGCAGCCCCTTAGATCCCTTTGTTTTCCTTCTTTTTCCTTTGCCTATGTATTGTGACCCCTTGGTCATGAGGAGCTCAGTGCCACTGCCGTCCCCAGAAGGCCTGTTGCGGGTGTGTGGAAGTGTTCCCTCACTTAATTCTCACAGCAGCACTATAAGTTAAATGCCATTTTACAGTAAATAACCGAGGGCACAGGCCAGGTACATGACTTGCCCGGACTTGTCCCACTGGCGATGACCAGAGAGATAGGAATCACTTGAACTCTTGGAATGAGAATTTGAACTTGGTCTTCTCTGTGTCGATATTTGATTTAAAATTATTTCCCAGGGACCTCAGGATAAAGACAAAATCTTTGCTAAAATTTAGCATGACTGTCATGGGGATCCCTTTTTTTCTTTATCTCACAACAAAATCCGAAGAGTTGGTGCCCAGAACCTGAACATGCTAGCTGATCTTGGAAGAGTTTCCAGATTTTTCAAACAAGTATTGAGATTTCTTTATATATAATATATCACAAATTGTACTTAGTGAATTTCTAATCTAAAGTTATAATTCCTTCTCACCAAGGACATGACCAACAACCAGAAAAAGAGCTATAAGGAGGCAATAGCAACTAGTAACTTCCACTAAATTCTCTCTCTTCTTCTCTCTGTCTTTTCCTCTCTCTCTCTCTCTCTCTCTCTCTCTCTCTCTCTCTCTCTCTCTCTTTATCTCTATGTCTTAGTTACTCTTCACTCATTGCTAGGACAAATACCCAACACTCAAAATGAAGGAAGGAAAGGTTTACTTAGCTCACAGTTACTGGAGGTTTCAGTCCATATTCAGCTGGCCCAAGGCTGAGTGGAACAGGGCAGAGAGCATCCAGTTCACGGTGGCAGAGAAACAATCATGACCAACCAGGGGAGCAGAGAGCAACAGCTTCAGTCTGTTTCTCTATCTCTCTTTATATTACATCCAGGCTCTCTGCCTCAGCTTATCCACCTTACACTACACCCATAATCCCAGAAATACTTAAAACACCTAATCCCAGGGATCATGGATCAAGTCTCAAACTCTAGATCAGTACTAAATCACATAATCCCAGTGACTCATGAGTCAAGTCTTAATCCCCAACCATGACTGCATGAGGCTTTGGGGGAACAACTAGACAGAAACCATAACACTCTATCTCTACCTATCTCTGTCTGTCTCTGTCTCTCTGTCACTCTGTCTCTGTCTCTGCCTCTTGGTCTCTATCACTGTCTCTTTATCTCTATCTCTATCTATCTCTGTCTTTGTGGGTCTCTGTCTATCTCTATCTCTATCTCTCTTTCTGTCTCTGTCTTTCTCTCTGTCTCTCTGTCTCTGTCTCTCTGTCTCTCTGTCTCTCTCTGTCTCTCTGCATCTCTTGCTATTGCTATCCCTCTTCTAGCACTAGGGATTGATCTCAAGGCCTTGTGAATAATAGGCAAGAGCTCTACCACTGAGCTACACCCCTAGACGTCAGTAAATTCCTACTTGAGATTGACTCCCACAATGGAAGAAAGAACAACAGGAGAAGACAAGTGCTGATGAGCACATGCATTTCATAGTCACAAACAAGATGCCCAGGGAATCTGTTCTCAGAGTTGGCTTCCAGCTGCAGCTCACATGCTATCTTCTACCAAGCATGGTAAATTTTTAATAAAGTGATGGCACAAAGGAAAAGGACTTTGACTACGGGCAGCAGCTTAGAGAAGAGCAAACAAATGGCAGATAAAGGCGGTCAGCAAAGCCTGCCAATATAAATTCCTCAAGTATTACCTACAGTCGATGAGAGTCTAAAGTTGGCTTCATTGGTTAACCTTTGCTCTCTCTGGGGTGTGAGTGAGTGTGTGTGTGTGCATGTGTGTGTCTGTGTGTGTGCATGTGCATGTCTATGTGTGTGTGTGTCTGTCTGTCTGTGTGTGTTAATGCAGCCTTCCTTTTGTCTTTATAAATCCATGCTCTTCCCTTACACAACTCGCAGAAGCCCAGACACCGCTCCTGTAGTCTTCTTGCCTCTGGCTCAACAATCACTTGCTTTGCAGAGGACCATACTCTGCCCTCCCGCGGCACCCTGCCAAGTGTCGTTCCAGGTGTGTGGGGGGTGCTGATCGCCTGTAGTGCCAGCACTTTCGAGGCTGAGGAGGATGATCATCCTTGGCTCAAATCCAGCCTGGGCTACAGAGTGACCTCAAGGCCAGCCTGAACTGTGTAGCAAGACCCTGTCTCAAAACTAACAAAGACAAAACCAAAAACTGAAGAAGGGTCATTCTGCTGTGGCCTTGGTTGGGGTCTCTCAGCCCCGCTCCAGCTCTTCACAGCGTGCCACCCCCTTGGAGGTGCCTCTGCTCCATGGCTGCTCCCCTGACTGGGAGTCCCTGGCTGGGAGTCCCTGACCCCTCTGGGGGCTGCACTGGGTGAAAAAGCAGCCAGGGTTTCCTGCTGTCCTCAGCCTCAGTTTCCTCAGCTGTGTAAAATCCTGAAGTCAGACTCTTATCTCCAAAGTTTGGCCCAGAACAAATTTTACAGTCCTGTGAGGTCGCCCCCACCCACTAAGAGAGACAAGAACTAACAATTCCCTAACTAGGACTCAGTTGGCTCCCCTGACTAACACGAGTACTCACACTTTGTCCTTTTATGACATTTATCATTACTTCCTGTCAACAATAAATGATGTGCAGGTTACAATGTTTAATGCCTTTAAACATCATCTGAGAGACTGGGCGTGGTGACGTGTACCTGTAATCCCAGCGCTTGGGAAGCTTGAAAAATAGGAAGGACCAGTACAAGTCAGATCTGTGTAGTGAGACACTGTAGACCCTGTACTAAATACATAAAAAGAAATTTTTTAAAGCACCTATGTTTTACAGTAATAGTATAACTAAGCTTTTCTTTTGGAAGGCTAAGAAAATGTTTACAGAACAAAAATTAGAGAAAAAGAAGGGCTACAAGCATAGCCAATATTTTGGCCCTAGCCCTTTAGGGTCAGTGAGGACTCAGGACAGAACAGAACCTGTGCTGTAACATCCTATAACTCAGTGGTTTTCCAAATCTTCTGTTCAAGGAGATTAAGGGACCATGGAGGAAAGGGACTGAAAGTATGTAGTGTACCTAAGGAGAGTCACCTAGAAAGAAAACATTCTCTTGGGTTTTCACAGAGAGCAAACTGGTCAAGCAATAGCCATGACTTATCCAGACTGCTGACAATGACAACAGTTCTAGAAAGCACTGTACATTGTTCCAAAGCAAATCCTAAGGAGATTTGACTGAACTTGGGAGATACAAAAACTACATGTTTTGTTATACAGGTCTTGCTATAACTTGTCCTTAACCACCAGCAGAAAAGTTTAAACATGACACATAAAATGTAAAGGTAGTTTAGTATGCTAAACTGTAAAAGGCTCTAATCAGCAGCCTCCAACATTGCCAGTTTCACCAGTAATTCACTGCAATTATGGAACATTTGACTATGTATACAACTGCCTTCTCTTAGATCAAAGAGAAGAAATCTATTGTACTAATAACCATTAGAAAATTTATCATGTCTACACCCTGTGCTCTGTATAACTACAATGAAGCCAACAATATGCATTGTATCAATTATTGGGAATGTATTGCTAACATGTTTTGAAACTGTCATATTGTAATTTCTTATTAAAAGTAATAAAAAAATGAAAGAAATTAAAAAAAAAAAAATACCATCTGAAGGTACTTTCCAGACAAAAAGTTCCACAATTCTGAATGTGTATCGGCCTCATATCTGGCCAGATCCAAGGCTTAGTCAATATTATTTTTTCCACAGTGAAAGCATGTAAGGCAGATTTTACTTACACTAACAAATCCATATCCTTCGCAGTGGAAGAATAAATAAAAGTATACTTTGTGAATTTCCTCATGGTTTCTTCCTGCTAAAAATATTAACCTTTTCTATTTTTTAGAAGAACTTAACACAAACAGAAACACATTTTAGCTTAGTTTTGTTGTCTTGAAGTAGCTTTTTGTCTTACAAATTTATTGCTGACTTTCCAAAGTCTATCTTCCTTTTTAAAGTATTCTTTTTTTCTTCTATTTTTTAAGGGAAGGGTCTACAGGGTGTTCAGAGTTTTACTACTAGATTGAACTCATAGTGATCCCCTGTTTATAGCCTCCCAAGAGCTGGGATTACAGGTACACACCACCATGCCAAGTCACAATTGCCAGCTCAGTATGTCCTGGCTGGCACAGCAGACCTGGGCATTGAACACTTGGCCCCTGCCATTTTGTGGGCGCTTTAATCTGCTGAGCCATTTGGCCAGCCCTTCACAGTATTCTTTTTTTTTTTTTTTTTTTGTCTTTTTGAGACAGGGTCTTGCTATGCAGTTCAGGCTGGCCTTGAGCTCACTTTTGTAGCCCAGGCTGGTCTCGAACTCACACCGATCCTCCTGTCTCAGCCTCCCGAGTGCTAGGATTACAAGCGTGCACCACCACGCCCAGCCCTTCACAGTATTCTTTTTTTTTTCTTGTTTCAGAACCTTTGTTTATTCACTAATTTTTGTGGCCGGCTCAGCCTGCCCCAAGGGCAGGGCTAGCTCAGCATGTGGTGCCAGGGATCATACCAGTCCCTGCTCTTGATACTACGTTTTCACATGTAAATGAATTTGAGACAGTTGGTTCCTATTCTCCTTTTCTCTGATTTTCCTGACATTCAAGTATTTCCTAAATCACTATCATATACAAAGAAATCAATGTCAAATATTTTATGGTTTGAAAGAAGTGCTGCCAATCAAGGATTTGTTCTCAGTTTTCTTGGCTATCAGGACCTATCCCACACTGAGATCTTACAGCTTTTTTATCTATTCATTGGTAATAAAAAATTAAATTGAAATTAAACTGCAGTGACTGAGGCACACCCTGTCCTAGTAAACTTTGGCAAATTATGCGGCACCGTGATTCACACCTATAATTTTAGGTGATCAGGAGGCTGAAGCAGGAGGGGTGCAAGTTCCGAGGCCCCCTGGACAATTTAGTGTGTCCCTGGCTCAGAATAAAAATAAGAACTAGAGCCGGGCGTGGTGGCTCACACCTGTAATCCCAGCACTCGGGAGGCTGAGGCAGGAGGATTAGTGCAAGTTCAAGACCAGCCTGAGCTACAAAAGTGAGCTCAAGGCCAGCCTCAACTGCATAGCAAGACCCTGTCTCAAAAAGACAAAAAAAAAAAAAAAAAAAAGAACTAAGGTAGAGTGCTCCTGGGCTCCATCCCCAAGTGCTACAAGAATGAATGAATGAATGAATGAATGACAGCAGTAAACATTCTGATCTGATAAAGCCCAAATGTGCAAGTGATCTAATGAGGAAGTGTATTTTCAAAAACAGATAGGGCTCCGCACTGCAGGGAAACACTAAGGAGCTGCCTCTTCCACTTTTGCTGTTAGTGCAAATTTATGTAAAAATACCTGCCATGGGCAAACACAGTCTCTGCCAATGGTCTCTGTCCGCAGCCACAGGTTTCCTTCCCTGACAGCTCATTGGAAAGCAGATGGCACAGAACCAGGGAAAGGATGTGCTTCCCAGTGGGGCAAGAATAGATGCATCTGGATTGGGGCAGGGATTGAAATGAGGGGGATGCCTCACCAGCGCCTAATTTTACATCTTCGGAAAGACCTGGAGCAGAGTAAAACCACACCCATGCTCACCATTTCCCCCGTAGGGTGCAGAATTCACAAGGAGGTGACTTTCACACTTCAATGAAGTGACTGTCATACCTATACTACCTAATGGAAGGACCACAATCACCACAGTCAGAAATATTGCCCTATTTTTCATCAATTTAATTGCTTTGATACAAAATTTAAGAGATCACCCAATCACTATGACATATTTTGCAGCTTTCTCTAATGTATAGGGTTCATCTGGTAAGGAGAACAAAACATATTAAAGCAAACACACAGAGCATCAACAAATGAAAACAACTATAAGAGAAACTTTTATAGCCTATTGCTCAGTGAAAACTCCCAAGAACAGTGACCTGTGATACCAGGAACTGGACTATATTTCAGTTCCTATAATCTCAGTTTTTTTCAAACCTATGTTGGTAAAATAACCTAGTAAAAAAAGTAGTAGAAGAAACTCAAATCTAACAAAGTAAAGTTTGTGAAATGTTGAACTACTGTCAACAACTAGTTTCTGAGTTTATAATTGGAAAGATTTTTTAAATTTGTCTATTTAGCCCCCCATATTTTAGGATGATAATATTCTTTGATTAGTGGTTCCCAGACTTAAAATTTTCAGGAAAGTAAATCTTCCCAAAACAGTTACAAAAGCCAACAGAGAGTTGCGAAACTGTTAATTTTGCCAACAGCAACAATAACAAAAAGCTACCATTTCCATCATTTCAGCAAGGAAAGGTTTTTTTCAACATCAAAAAAAGTAGAAAGTTCCTAATTTCAGAACAAAAGAGAACTCTTCCCAAGTGATACTATTTGCTAACCATAGATAACTTTAAAGGATTTATCTGCAATGTGAAATAAATGTGGAAATATTTACAATGTCAATGTTTAATTTTTAAAACAATTTATGTCACATTTCCTTGGTAAAAAGTGAGTTTTAATCTTAAGCACTATGGATATTTGACACATTGATTTCTTATTTATTCAATCATTTGTTTCAGTCAGCACATTGCTGGCCGTTTTTATTTAGCTGTCTTGGTGTGGTGTTTTAGCTGATTTGGCATGTTTGTGTAGTGATGACCTTGACTTGCATTTCTCTTAGTGATTAATGGTACTGAACATATTTTCCAATGTTTGTTTCACTGTCCGGTGAACGTCTCTGCATGTCTTGCCAACTTTAAAATTGAGATGTGTGTGTGCCCGTGTGTATTTAGGGTTGAGCTCATGAACACTTTGGATGTTCTGGAACCTGGTCCTTCATCAGGTTGTCACACTGCTGACTCCTGAACATCACACCCATAGAGTCTTTACTTTGTCTTTTTTGCCTTCTATGGTGCCTACTTCCCAATAAAACTCTAAAATTTGATGAAGTCTCTCATTTATCTATTTTAAAAAGTGGATTGCATATCCATTTGGTGTCATGGCTGAGGACTCTTCACTGAGACCACAGTCCAAAGACTTTCTTCTGTGGTATCTTCTAAAAGTTTGATTTACATACGTGACCATTTATTTATTCTTTTAAATTTTTTTAAAACTTTATTTATTTATATTATGGCCAGCTCAGCCTGCCCTGGTGGTGGGGCTGGCGCACATGTGATGCTGGGGATTGAACCTTGGCCCCTGAGGTTAGCTAAGCTTGTCTAAGCAGGCGCTTTAGACCGCTAAGCTATCTCACCAGCCCCAGACGTGACCATTTAAAGGATGAGCTTTAGACGAAGGCTTGCCTATGAATTGCCAGTGAGTCAAGAATACTTTTTGTTTTGTCTCTTTGAGACAGGGTCTTGTTATGCAGTCCAGGATGGCCTTGAGCTCACTTTTGTAGTCCAGGCTGGTCCTGAGGTCACATCAATCCTCCTGCCTCAGCTTCTTAAGTGCTGGGACTACAGGCGTGCACCACCATACCCGGCTAGTCGCGAATATTTTTAAGTAAACATCAACAGCTGCAGACTCTAAGCTGGAGGGGGACAATGATAAAGATGAGAATAGGTTTCTTGAGTATTCTTTTCAGCTGGGAGGTTCTACTCACACAAGGACATCAGTGTAACTGCAGAGCAACTCAGCAGATGTCCTGGGAGAAGGGAGCAGTTGGAGGCTTCAGAAAGGCAACGGGACTGGTAGTGTAAATAAAGGTGAAAGAAAGGCCAAGAAGGTGGGCGGTGAGATGGAGTGGTGGGAGAGAAGGGACTGGTGTGGTGGCATCACCTTAGCACTGCAGCTGCAGAACAGTGCAGGAGTGCGTGAGGGAATCATAGGCACCAGGGCTCAGAGCTCTTCAGGGGGCAGGACAGAGCAGGGGTCAAGGAGGCCACTGGGCCAGAGCTGGAGAACAGGAAGAGACTTGGTCTGCAGCCAACGGTGGGCAGCCGGGAGGATGCCTTCTCTACTTCTCAGACTTGTGGTAGGAGAGGCATCAGAAGGGAGAAAACAAACAAGGCAAAACAAAGCACACCAGTGCCCTGCCCTTGAAGAGGGCTACTAGGCATGCAAATACAGAGGGTCAACCGGTGAAAACAACTAGGACAGAAACTCTTGTAGGCATATTACTCAGTGAAAACTCCCAAGAACAGCGACCTATGATACTGAAAGTTGTACTGTATCCCGTTCCTATAATCTTAGGTCTTTTCGGTCTGGAATTGATTAAAATAACCTAGTAACAAAGTAGTAGAAGAAACGCAAGCCTAATAAAGTAAAGTTTGTGAAACCAACTATTGTCAACAACGAAAGTTCCTGAGTTCATAATTTACATAGAATTTCTAAATGTGTTTTTGACCTTTTAGTCCCTATTATGGTTTGTGTCTAGTTGTCCCCCCAAAACTTCATAGAAGTCATGGTGTAGACTTACTTCTAGAGTTTGTGATTAACTCATGGTCCATTGGGATTATGGGTCTGAGTACTGCTGGGATTACGGGTATGAGTGCTATGCGCAGCCTAGGGCAGATAGCCTATATAACATAAGATCGACAAGGACACAGACTTGTTCTTTGCAGCCATTGTTGCTGCTACTCCTCCCTTTGCTCTCTCTGCTCTTCAATGCCACCATGAAAAGCTGCTCTCTGTCATGTGCCACTCTGCCCTGAAGCCAGCCTAGTAGGGACTGAAACTTCCAGTAACTGTGAGATACATAAACCTTTCCTTCCTTTATTTTGGGCATCAGGCATTTATCCCAGCAATGAGAGAAGAGTAACTGAGACAGTCCCCCATATTTTAGAATAGTAACATTCTTAGATTAGTGGTTCCCAGAGGGTTTTTTTGTTTTGTTTTGTTTTTTGTTTTTTGTCTTTTTGAGACAGGGTCTTGCTATGCAGTTCAGGCTGGCCTTGAGCTCACTTTTGTAGCCCAAGCTGGTCTCAGACTCACACTGAGCCTCCTGCCTCACCCTCCCAAGTGCTGGGATTATGGGCATGTGCCACCACACCTGGGCCCAGAGTTAAATTTTTAGAACAGTACATCTTCCCAAAACAGTTCTGAAAAAAGGCAGTGGGGAGGAAGAAATGTCCTTAGAAAACTTTTGGGGTTTGGTTGATGCAAACCGGAAGCCAAAATGTTTGAGAAAGGCTACATTAGCCAATGTAAGCACAAGGGGCTGAAAGGAAGTTCTGTGTCAGAGACTCAGAAGCTTGGGGAACAGGGCAAAGGCTTTGGCTTTGGTGGTGGAGCAGAGCTAAAGAGCTGCCGATGGGGCTGGACTTCATGAAATTCTGAGGGACACAAAATTGAGTGCAAGCCCTTAACTAATCCCAGAAGAGAGCAAGCCAATTTTCAGGCTGCTACAGGAGATAATTATAAAAACAACATTTATCAAACTGAGTCTGAAAGATCTGGAGATGACTCGTTTTCATTCAGTGGACAAAGACTGTCCAGGGTGAGGGACCCTGTGTCCTACCTACCTCATTTTCTAAGCACCGCTGCTATATGTGCATACCATGGCTTGGAAAATTTACAAAGAGCAGAAGTTCACTTCACTTATATTTAGAGGGTCGGAAGGGCCAAGAGCATGACCTGAGATATGGTGCGGGACTTCTTGCTGTGTCCTAACATGGTGAAGGTTTGTATGGCGAGTCAGATCAGGCCTGCTGAGGCCGGTCTGTTCTCTTATGAAGACATTGACACCACCTAGGGGATCCCCTCCCCCCCAGGCTCTCAACTGACTCTAATTATCTTCCAAAGGGCCGGTCTCCAGATGTCATTAACATGAATTTGGGTTTTTAAGTTTCCAACTCCTAGCCGGGCGTGGTGGCTCACGCCTGTAATTCCAGCACACAGGAGGCTGAGGCAGGAGGATTGGTGCAAGTTTGAGACCAACCTGGGCTACAAAAGTGAGAGCTCAAGGCCAGCCTGAACTGCATAGCGAGACCCTGTCTCAAAAAGACGAAAAAAAAAAAAAAAAGTTTCCAACTCATGAGCCTTGAAGAGGACACATTCCAGGCACAGCATTGTGTGTGATTCTGTTATCTCAAAATGACTTACAGTTCTACCTACCTGTACTATAGTATCCTAAGATATCAGTTTCCCCATGTACCATATTCCAGTATTATCAGGAAATAAATATAGGAGCACATAAACATACACACATACACGCACACACGTTGCCCAAGAACAGTCAGTTTAACAGCTGCAAAACAAAATGCAGGAGAGAAGCTGTCTGACTTCTTTCAGCGGTGTCTTCTCTCCTACCCTTTCGGGCTCTGGGCCCATTCAGTCCATTCTCTCAGCAGTTCCTGCCTCTTTCTCCTTTGGCTCACCTCCATTTTCCACCATGTTTTGACAGGTGAAGCTGTTCGTGAAAAGGGAGCCAACAAAAATACAAGAATGCCACCTTTGCCTCCCTGTCCAGGAAAGAGAAACCCTCCCTTTCCTTCTTGTATCAAAGTAGGCAAAACACAACCTTGTGCCACCCCTCTGCAGAGACAAATGACAGATGTTGGTGCTACAATTGTTTTGCTTACAGGGAGGGACTTGGAGTTCGGTCAGTGGGTAGCCTGCTCTCCCTGCCCAGGGTCAGCTCCCCGCAGCCCAAAGTCCCATGAGTTTTACTGCAGGCTTCAGCCAGCACAAACATGCCCCAGCAAGAGGGACAGTGATTGTGTTTGCACACACAAATAGGTGAAACACAAGCTTGATTTGATCCTTATTTTTTTGAGGAGGGGAAAAAGCATCATTATTACATTACAAACAGAGGAATTTAGCCTTTAACGTGCAGTTTCCCTTCCTCTTGGTAATATAAAACCTCCATTTCCAAAAACAGAAGGGAAGGCGCTACAGAATTTTCTTCTCCACCTTCATTCCTAGGGGTGAGGTAATTCATTAACATCACCTTTGGAAACAGGTTTATATCAACTAAAATAACAGAAGGCGGTCTTTGTAACATGGAGTCAAGAAACAGAAACACCTGGCAAAATCATGTCAAGAAATACGTGACTACGTGGGATCAGGACCTATCCAGGAAAGGGGCGATCTTGCCGCTGTTCCACCCCAAGGTCATGCCACACTGCCTAATCCTCCTTCAATGGGCACATGGTGGGAAGTGGACCTTCTGCAACTGCTTGAAGATCTGTATCCCCCACAAACTTATGTTCAAATCTTAACCCTTGTCTCAGTTACTGTCCTCCTGTGGCTAGGACAAAATATCCAACATCCAGAATTAAGGGAGGGAAAGTTTATTTAGCTCACAGTGTGTGGAGGTTTCAGTCCCCGTTCAGCTGGCTCCAAAGCTGAGTGGAACCTGGCAGAGAGCAGCAGGCCACGGTGGCAGGAAGACAGCAAAACAACGAGAGAGGCAACGATGGTCACAGAGAGAACAACTCTGTCTCACTTCTGTTGCATTCAGGCTATGTGTGGCTATTGGCTTTCATACCCATAACCCCAGTAGCACTCACATCCGTAATCCCAGCACTAGATCATGAATCAATCACAAGCTAGAAGTCCACCCCATAACTGCATGAGGCTTTGTGGGGACCACTAGACACAAACCATAACAAGGAGATGGTATTTGGAGGTGGGGCGCTTTTGGAGGCCATGGGGGACATACTTTTATGAATGGGATTCAGGTCCTACTAGAAGACCATAGAAAACCCCTAGCCACCAGGTGAGGTGGTCAGGAGAAGGCAGCTGCTCCCAAAGGAAGCCAGCCCTCCCCGAATGCCAGCTCTGCTGGTATTTTGCCCTTGAATCCCCCAGTCTCCAGAACCATGAAGAACACGTTTCTGCTTGCCTACAAACCCTGTGGCTCATGGTCATTTTTTGTGGCAGCCCCAGGAATAAAGATGATCTTTTTCACTGCTGGGCTCCACTAGCACTTGAGAACAAGAGGCCGAGGCCTGGCCAAGAAAAGGCCTCCCTGTTCCCCACCAAAGAGGAGAACCCTCGTAGACTGATGTCCACCCATGGGAAAAGCCCAAGAAGAGGTTGGCACTGCCTCTGAACCCCAGGAGGCCATCTAGTTGTCAAATAGCAGAGCTGGTTTTATCAAATAATCATCTATGTATTTGTTTCCTGTGCTGTGAAACAAGCCACAGGCCACATTCATTGGTCACCTGCAGGTCAGGGCTCGGGACACAGTCCTGTGGGATGTCCTCTCCTTTCAACCTCAGCACACTGCCGATCCAGGCTGAGCTCCCATCAGAGGTGGCTGGGGCAAGGCTCTGCCTCCAAGCCCCTCAAGCAATTGAATTTATTTCCTTGCTATGATAGGATTTGTAGCAACTACCTTTTAAATCTTATGGTGCCTTAGAGATCTCATAGTGGGTTGGCTAGGAAGACACTTACATGACCTTGCCTCCCCATGGGCATCATACCACTTTGCCTTTGCCTTGTTCCTGTAGTTAGAAGCCAGTCCCAGGTCCTGATTCTGCTCTGCTTAGAGGGCTACAGGAGGCCGGGACCTCAGGGGGCAGAGGTCCCTAGGTCCACCTCATAGCCTGCCTGTTTCCATTCACCTCTCCCTAGCCTAGAGACCTAAAGGTATACCATCAGACTTACACAAGCAGCACTCAGCAAAGACCCAAGCACTGCAATTAGGTATTTCATATTTTCACCAGACTTGCACATTCTAACCTAAAAATAAAGCCAGGAGTTTTTCTTAGTGGTCAATGACATGAGGGGTTGCAGGCCTATAAGGCCTGGCTTTCAACCTCCGATCTTCCATTCCTATTTTTAATATGGGAAGAATGATATCTACCTTGGGGGATATAATTAGAGTTAGATTAGATAAAGTAGAAAAGGCCCTCTGCAGATGCCTGGTGCAGCAGAAGTGTCAGATCAATACGTTCATGGCTGGATCCAGGAAAGCGCCTGAGGTGCTTGAAGCCAGCAGAGAGCTTACAAAGCACTCTGGAAAGATCTTAATCCCTGGAGACAGGGGCTCTTCTGAGGTCTGAGAGCTAGGCACTTTTCACAGACACTCCTCTATCTACCAGGAGGCCCCACACACCTCCTCCTGCATCCTTAGCGCAGAAGTGCAGATGCAGATCCTGAAGACCTCCCAGCTTCCCCCTGGAGCCCTCAGGGAGGGCTGTGGCACCCCACCCACATGCCTCCACCTACCCGACTCCTCCATGGAAACTCTAGCTCCTCCCTGACCACCGTGGCAGCACTTCCTATCTGCTAGAACTCAAACCTGGCTCCAGGGTGGATTCCCACCTTGCTCACTCAGTGCACCATTGCACAATGCCTGTCAGGTACCAGGCACCCTCCTCAACAGGGCATGGGCTGATGCAAAGGCAGACACGTGAGCCAAGTGCACTGCCCCTCTGTACTGGGCAGGAATCCATCTGGAGCCACCCCCCACCCCTCACTGACAAGGCAGCCTTCAGGGAGACCCCTCACCTCCCCCACAGCGCTGTCCCATCACGACTCACACTTCCTGCACACAGTCTTGTGCGACTTGCATGCGCCCACCTCTCACAAGTCCACTTGATGAGCAGTTTTCAGTGACAGCTAAATGCTCAGTACTTTCTGCCTCTCACCAACCAGACTTCCTTTGCCCTGCAGCATGTGTGTGGTGGGCCCTGCCCTCTATCTGTCTCAAGCAGCACACAGCTCCTGCACTTCCTCCAGATTCCCACGGGTTCCTGGCACCAGGGCCACTGCTTTCCAGAGCTCCTAACTCGCCTTGATTTGGCTCCCCACCAGCAGCTGATGTGGGTGTATTTGCTCTTTCTGAAGAGTTGTTTTCTATGTGTCGTGAGCAGAGGGCAAGGAGCCATGCTGAGGTGTACGGTGTGCACAGGCCACCTGCCTGCACTGCCTAGCTCCTCACCAGCTTCTCGAAACTGCCCCTTGCCACACACCAGTGTCTGTTACTCTTCTCTCACTGCTGGGACAAATACCTGACACCCAAAATGAAGCAAGGAAAGGATTACTCTTTTTTTTTTTTTTTTTTTTTTGGTGGTGGTACCAGGGATTGAACTCAGGACCTTGTGCTTCCAGGCAAGCACTTATTCCACTGAGCTATCTCCCTGGCCCAGGAAACATTTATTTAGGAGATTTCAGTCCACACTCAGCTGGCTCCAAGACTAAGGGCACATGGCAGAGAGCAGCAGCTCATGGAGGTGGAACAGCAACAATGTCAACACAGAATCTGTCTGTCTGTCTGTCTGTCTGTCTGTCCTATATTACATTCAGACTACTGTCCCAACCAGGAAAGGTACACATACCCATAATCCCAGCAGGACTAAGACCCATAATCTTACTGGATTATGAGTTAGTCTTAAACTCTAGAAGTTCCCAACCCATGACTGCATGAGGTTTTGGGGGGGACAACTAGACACAAACCATGACAATCAGTATCTTTGACACTAAAGCCTGAAGGGCCAAGGTAAGAGCAATAGCCATAAAGCCTAACAGGGAGCCAGTGACCGATATGGTAAGCTCCAAGCAAGGACCTCAGAGGGCATTGACATGGACTGGCCAAGAGCAAAAGAGAAGCAAAGGTTAGGGTGATCTAGAAAGCATAGATGACTTCCAGATAGCTCTTAGGATCGATGAGTAAGTGAATTTGAGTAAAGCTCATAATTCTATGAGTCTGAGGTCCCTAACATTGATTGAGACTGACAGCTGTGGAGGGCCCTAATCAAAGACAGTAGACTCAAGTTTACCCTGGGAAGGACTGCTGATCCTGCAGAGGCCTTCGAAACCACCCTGCTCACACAGGCCTTAATGGCCCATAAAGTAAGTCTTCAACTAAAAGGGAGGAAATAGAAATACATGCATCTAGCCAGTTATTTCATCAAGGCACTTCAAAGAGGTATTTCCTTTGATCACTTTGACTTTCCTTAAGTAAGAAAGGTGAGCATATTACTCATGAAATTACTCAGAAACCTCAGGTGGGAGGAGGCTTCTGCTGGGCCCATTACAGTGAAGTGGGAAGGACAGAGCCAGATATCACATGCTGACTCTTAAAACTTGGTCCGAAAATGACACACATCTCCTGCTGTGCACTGACCAGAGTGAGTCACCTGGCCCACTTAGCTTTAAAGGGAGATGGGGAATATCACCCAGGCATGTGCCAGGACATGGATAATGCTTCATGTTATTGCCTGATGGTTAACAGAAAGACCAAACAATAAGAAAATATTAAAGGAAGTCAGGCATGTAAGTTCACACCTATGATCTTAGAACTCCAGGAGACTGAGACAGGAGAATTGCAAGTTTAAGGCCAGTCCAGGGAACTTAGCAAGACCCTGTCTCAAATCTAAACATTAAAAGAAAAACAATCCTGTGAATATAGCTCAGGGCAAAGACCTTGGTTCAATCCCCAGTACTACCAGCCCCCATGAAAGGTTTTAGAGAATAGAGCATGTATGAATTTTATTACATTCCTACAGTAATTTCTCAAATGGTATGTCTTTGTAAAGGCTTCTATGAGCATCATGACACAGACCTGGCTGATGGGGATTAGCACCTGGCCCTGTGCTGTCCCGCAGAGCTGAAAAGGGGGAAGGAACATGGCCGTCTCTCCCCACCTGCTCCAGCACATTGCATCACCCTGTGTCTCCCACCACCACCTCCAGGCTTCTCTTAGACAGAGCAAGTCCTTGTGCTGTTACCTTGTACAGTTAAGACTGTGGGCAAGTTCCCTCCGTCCCAAAGTAAGGCCCTACCCAGCAGCAAGGGCATTGTCAGGGAGCCAGTCAGATGCGCAAAGCCTTGGGCCCTGCCCCACACTGACTGACTCGTATCTGTGAATGAGGCCCAGGAATCCGCAGCTTAACCAGGCCCCTTGGGGCCTCTGTGGCACATGACATTCAAGCACCATTGCCTCTTCAGACTTCCCGGCTTGATCTCGTGGCTCTATGGACAGCCACCTGCCCCCTGCCACCAGCAAACAGTTAATCTTGGTAAATCTCAGAAGTGTATACAGGCAGTACCTAACTTCTCGGGGTTATTGTGAAGAATAAATGAATTAATGTCTATAGAACCCTTACTCTAATCCTTGGCAGCTCATAGATTATCACCTGCCAACCGTGACCTTTCCTGTTGATCAGTTTTATCCATACCATGGTTGGGAAGTCATATTGCGAGCCCTTCATGGCATCGTCCTGATAAACTTACCATTGCAGCCACTGAAACTGCGCAGCTCAGTGGCCCTGAGTACGTTCACGTCACACATCTCAACCACCGCCTGCCTCTGTGCTGTGCTGCATCTTCCCACTCAGAAAGCCTGTGGCCTTTAAATGTGAATTCCTCATGTCACCAGCTCCTCCCATCCTTGGCAATCAGGGTCCTCCTTTTTGTCTCTGTGAATTTGACCACTCTAGGCATTGTTTAGGATCTGGCTGTTTTCACACCTCCTAACGTGCTCAATATTCATCCAAGTGGTAGCAGGAGTCAGAATGTCTTTCCCTTTTAGAATTTGCTAATATTATACTGTGTATGTATACTACTTTCTTAAAAAAAAATTATGTCATTGGTACAGGGTCTCACTATGCAGCTTGGACTGATAGCGATCCTCTCAACCTCCCCAGCATTGGGATTACAGGCATTTGCCATCATACCCAGTTTCAGTGGCCAGCTCAATAGGCCTGAGGCAGGCCTGGTGTGGCATCTGGTACTGGAGATTGAACCCATGTCCTTGTGCTTGCCTAGGAAGATACTTATACTGCTGAGCTATCTCCATGGCCCTATTCTACCTTTTGTTTTTCCATTTATCTATCAGTGGACACTTGGAGCACTTCATCTTTTGGCTATCACAAAGAGTACTCTTGCTATACACAAGAGGGTATATAAATATTCCTGAATCCCTAGGTACAGTTCTTTAGGTATGTGCTCAGAAGTGAATGATCACTTTCTGGAGGTCCCCTGAAACTGATAGCCCCAATCTTCTGTCTCCTCAGTCCAACTGGGGTGGCCCTATTGAGCAAAGCACATCACCTTTCCTTTTCCTGGAGAATATTCTAGCATTGCGTCCTGTTCCTTGAAAACTTGAAACTAAGGACCAAACTTCCTGTAAAACATTCATCTGTTTGATCTTCCTGGATTCCATATCATCATCATGAATGATTATTGTACTCCATCTACAGATTCAAAATATCCAAAAGAAAAAGAAAACACTTTTTTTTTTTCCAGTTTCATGGATGTTGGGGACCTGGGACTTGAGAACAACAGAGGATTACAGGGAGGACTATCGGCCAGGATAGCTTCATTGTCTTCCAATTGTTTCCAACCAAGCACACCATGTCATTACCTTTGACTGTGGTCATCACTTTTGCTTCAGGCATACTTTATTTTGACTAAGAATATTGTCTTCGGAAACACTACAATTTCCTGGAGAGACTGCAAATCAGCAGTCTTGCCTAAAACCGTACATGGCCATTATCATTCCTCTGCTAGAAAGACATACAAAGACAGTCTGTCATTGTAAGTTGGGAGAATTTTTGTGTGTGTATCTGCTTTCTGGCTGAACTATAAGGCAAGGCAATTAAACACTCAACATTTATAACAGGCCGGTTTAACTTTCCTGATAGCTTCAGCAGAAGAAGTTAAGAAACATAGCGAAAATAACTAGGGGTTGTGGAGTTTAAACTTCAAAACTTTTAGACGTCAAAAATGTGGTGGCAAGTCAATAGACAATGTATTCAGTTACTACTCAGAACTACCCTGAGCTGAAATATTTAGTGTAGAATCATTCCTAGGAAGTCTACAAGAAGTGATTAGCAGACATTGTTTTATGCAAGATATTTGCTTTGAACTTTATTTGGAACCCGCAGTTCCGGCCCCTCTAGGAGGCAGTGTTGAGTAGTGGACGGGTTGTCTAAACTCAGGTTTGCTGGGCTGCTGGTAGCCGGCTCCTCCTCCAACCTCTGCGTCCTTGAGCAAAGGACTAAAGTTCTTCAGAGCTCCGTGGGTTCTTCATTCAAAAGCAAAGACGGCGCTGGCACCTTCAGGGTATTTCCTGCCACTCAGAGGTAATCAGCACCCACTTAGAAAAAAGGACATCAAGAGGTCATTGAAAAAAAAATACGTGTCATTGAGATATGCTCTTGAAAAATGAACTAAGCATGACTCAGATTATAAAATTATTATGTATTTAACCAAATTTAGTTATGCTTCAGCTGTGTGGTTATTTTTAAGGGAAAAGAACAACTAATTACTTAGAGTTTTAACATTTTTAGACAAAATTATACCATGGCACTGGGTATCATCCATTTTGTACTTCACTATATTTTAATAATAGACAGATGGACAGAGAGAGAGAGAGAGAGATGAGAGATTCTGAGGCTTAATCAAGTGTGCAAGCTCCTTTCCTGCTCCCTTAATATCAAATTCTCGCATGTGACATGCTCACCAGTGTCCCCATCTCAGCCTTCCCTTCCTAATAGGCTAGCTCAATTCCAATCCTCATAGCTGAAGCCTTTGCATTCCATCCTAATAGCTGTCCTGGGTCACATCCAGCCATGCCATAGACTCTTTTTTTTTTTTTTTTTTTTTTTTGTCTTTTTGAGAAAGGGTCTCGCTGTGCAGTTCAGGTTGGCCTTGAGCTCATTTTTGTAGCCCAG
This sequence comes from Myocastor coypus, assembly GCA_004027025.1. Classification (NCBI taxonomy): domain Eukaryota; kingdom Metazoa; phylum Chordata; class Mammalia; order Rodentia; family Myocastoridae; genus Myocastor; species Myocastor coypus. Next base: position 88,255 of record PVJA010001039.1, read on the forward strand.
GCTGGTCTCGAACTCGCACCAATCCTCCTGTCTCAGCCTCCCAAGTGCTGGGATTACAGGAATGTGCCACCACATCCGGCTTCCCATGGACTCTTAAATGCTGGCAAAGTGCACGTGTTCCCCTTAACTATCAACTTGTTTCATATCTCCGATGTATCATCTTGTGTTATGCCAGCTTGTGTTTGTGCAGGAGGGCCCAGTGGAGAGCCCAGCTCACTGTCCAGGAGACAAGTGGGAACATTACAAGGACTATGAATGGAGATGGACTTTAATGAATGGCCAGGTCATTATGACGGTTTGTATTCCCAACACCTCCTACCTATGAGCTTACCTGGTTAAGCCCACTGCAGGCCTTCAGCCTGGTGCCCTGTGAGCAGCATCTGCTTTATGTATTTATTTGTTGTCGCTGTTGTGGTTTTATATAGCATGAGCTTTAATATATGCTGCTACTTTACTTAAGAAGAAGTACACGCTCAAGTGTTAAAGATGTTGAAACATAAGAAGCATAGCAAAGTGTTTATGCAGATACATTAATATATACAATAGACCTTCGGCAAATTTGACATCTGCAGATGGAAAGCTTCTCTTAAAAATGGCTATTCTGAACTTGTAGGAATTTTTTTCTTATTGTTATTCCCACAACAATGCAACAGGACAAGAACTACTTCCATGGCATTTGCATTCTGTTAGATACTATAAGTCACCTACAGAAGGGTGGTAGAGGAGAGGACATATGTGGGTTATCTGCAAATCCTACATCATTTAGGGAACTTGGGCACCTGTGGGAGGCCCGGCATCACTCTCCCATCAGTACCCAGGGATGACCACATAGGCTAAAAAGCATGTTTTCCCTTTCACTGTTTACCTCTTTCCATTACTAAGAACCACAACTCACATTTAGAAAATTAGTAAAACCCTTACTCACCAAACTAAAACCTAGTATTAGAAGTCTTCTAGGATCACATGTCTCAGTTACTTTTCTCTTGTTGCTGGGACAAAATACCCAACACCCATAATGAAGGAAAGAAAGGTTTGTTCAGCTCACAGTTCCTGGAGGTTTCAGTCTGTACTCAGCGGGCAGTGAGGCAGAGCGGCACATGGCAGAGAGTAAGCTTTCATGGCAGCTGCAGCAGCGGCAAAAAGTAAGAGAGTGGAGGTAGCTTAGGCAGCTGGCTAGCCTCTCTCCCCTCCTTACATTGTACTTCAAATTAACCATCTCTGGGGGGCAGGGTATAGCACTCATGCCTGCAATCCTAGCATTGGGTCAAGAATTAATCACAAACACCAGAGGCCACCCCACGACTGCATGAGACATAAACCATAACACATAAGAGCAATTCTTCATGATTTTGGTATGCATAAAGTTTCCTATGTAGAACAGAACACCATGAGCCATAAAAGAAAAGCACAACCTCATGAAACATTATGGAGGTACTCCTTTCCTTTCATGTATCCTGTCTCTTCTCAATATCCCCTTTCCCCATCCTAAGCACCACATGTTTACACAGATGCATTGTCTATCTCCCATCTCTAGAATCTCTGCTCTAGAGATCAAGAACACCAAAAGCAGGGGCTGACATATGGAGGATACAGCTAATATTTGCTGAACAGATGACAGCCTGAGACTCACTCATTCAGCAGTAGAAGTCCTCAAGTACCACCAGAACAACTGTGAGGTTAAGGGCCCCATGCACCATGACCTGCAGATGACTCAGTAGCACAGTCTGGATACCACACAGGCTCTGGGGTAGCATACAGATCCACTAAGGACACAGCAGAGGGTGACCCTGCAGAGGGTCCCTGCAGCCTGTCTTTTGTGTTCCTACAGGAAGCCCATTCAAGTTCAGGAGAAAGAGCTGAGGGCTCTCCAGCAGGGCTCTGCAGATGTCTCTGTATGACCAGAGAGTGATGCAGCTAGATGGGTGATTTCTAGGCTGCGCTCTTTGGAGCATCAGTACTACTTATTGTCATCACCAGTACCACATGTGACCAACAAGGGCTTGCAGTATGGCTTAAGCCATATCTTCAGATATAAAAACAAAAGTGCTACACAGAAAAAGACACAAAGTGTACCCTTCATAACATTTTTATTCATACTAAAATAATAATGATGTATATTTTGGGTTGCATAAAACATATTATCAAAATAGTAGGGGAGGCTAGGCATGTTTGGGGGCAGGGGGTCTGTGCAGTTTCTTAGGACTTCTGTTCAATTTTCCTGTGAAACTAAAATTGCTCTAAAAACTAGAGCCTAGAAAAAAGAAAGAAAGAAAGAAAGAAAAGAAAGAAAGAAAGAAAGAAAGAAAGAAAGAAAGAAAGAAAGAAAGAAAATGCAAAATGAATTAAAAACTAAAACCTAAGTCTACTGTGGTGGTACATAACTATAAGCCTAGCCCTTGGGAGGCTGAGGCAGGAGGGTCACAGTGAATTTAAGGCTAGCCTGAGCTACACAGTGAGAGGTTATCTCAAGAGAAAGAAGGAGGAGAAGGAAAAGGAAGAGAAGGAGGAGGAGGAAGAGGAGGAGGAAGAAGAAGGAGGAGAAGGAAGAGAAGGAAGAGGAGAAGGAGAAGAAAGAAAGAAAGAAAGAAAGAAAGAAAGAAAGAAAGAAAGAAAGAGAAAAAAATCCAGAACTTATGTGTAAACAAATGAGTAAAAAAATTTAATGAAAGTTTTTTTTGTTGGCAATGTTGCAGAACTGGTATCAAACTAAGTGAAAAACCAAGGAGTTGGAAGGCAACCAACTTTATTACTCAGGCAGGCTGATGGGGGACTCTGAGCTGGCTTTGAAACTGGCTCATATAGGTTTTGTACATAAGTACAAGGCCTCAAAAGTGTGGAGAATTTCTACTGGGTGGGTCAAGGCCATCTCTGATGGATGGGCAGAAAGTCCTCGAAGAAAGTGAGTAATAGTGTTGGTCATCTCTCATTGCTGGTTAGGAAGTCCTTGGAACAAGTTAGTAAAACAGGGCATGTCAGTGGCCAGAAAGTACAGTGTGTACAGCTAAGCGCGGTCAGGACAAGCTGGTCAGGCTGCCTCTGGTTTGCGGCTGGGCGCAGCCAGTCAAGGCAGGCTGAATCTGGTGCTGAGCTATGTGGTGGGCTAGAGGACCATACTTTGCCCTAATATGGCATCTGTCTATGAGTTAAATTTTTAAAATTTTCATCTCAGTACAAGGGATCAGACCCAGGGCTGCTGGAGTCCTGAGCTACATCCCAAGCCTTTTATTTCATTTTTTTATTTTAAGATCTCATTAAATCACTAAGTAGCCCAGACTGAATTCAGACTTGTGATCCTCCTGCCTCATGCACAATGGTGGTACAACAGTCCCCTTTGACATGTTTCTGATGCTTCTTTATGACCTCAAAGAGGAGGACCATTCTCTGATCCAGTGTGGCGAATGGAGCGCATCCTCACACTTCGTGGTCCCTGTCCACTGTCAGCATGGTTGTCACCAGAGTGAAGTGCACAGGTTACAGCATCCCAAGCAAGAGGCCTTTTCCAAATGCATCTGGAAATTGACCCCTTTCCCACTAGGACCGGTTGACACCTTGTGCCCCCTAGAATGATATTTTGGAAAGCAAGGTTCTAGATTTTCTGTAAAATCTCCTTGGATTCTAGTAATTTCTGGAAGAGGTCATGGGTGAATGTTCACATGCTTGCTTAGACGGGACAGTTGTGTGGGAAGGCACGTTCCTCACTGGCACCTCCTAGAAGAGGTTGCAGCTCAGGCAGCGCTGAGAGGGAAGAGGCTACTGTGACCAAAGCCTGTGGCAGAGGTCCAGGAGGGAATGAACTCCGGCTCTGAGCAGCTCCCGGTGGAAGCCAGTCCTGGCTCTGCAGCACGGAGGACAGCGTCACGGGATGCCGGAACCCTGGATGGCGCATGCAGGGAGTGACAGAGCCCTTGAAGGAGACCAGACAGCAGGGAAGTTCAAGAAAAAATAGTGTATTCCGAAGCTGAGGGTGCACTTAACGGGCTCCAGGGAGTAGAAGAGGAGAATACTTCGAGTGTTTATGCACTGGTCAGGCAGCCAGATAAAGGCCCAAAGCTTCCTTCTCCTCTGTGCTCACGATAAGAAACCTACCGGGGGGAGGGGGCAAGAGGCTCACACCGCTCCTGTGTTTCCAGATAGTGTGCCCCACGTCGAGCACCACATAGAATTTCTGGGGTCTTGGGGTGAGCAGAAGGTTCTCCTGGATGAGCCTAAAATCTTCCCTGATTGCTTACTAATTTCTCCTTTTTTCTCTGCAGCTGCTAATTCAAGCACTGATGGCTGTGGTGATGCACATCTGTAATCCCAGCACTCAGGAGGTATGACAAAAGGGTCACAAGTTGAAGACCAGCCTGGGCAACAGAGTGAGACCTTATACCAAAATAAAAAGTAGGAAATGCTTTTTTTTTTTTAAGATAGGGTCTCACCTTGCAGCCCAAGCCAGCCTTGAACTACAGCGATCCTTCTTCCACCTCAGCTTCTTGAGTTCTGGGAATATAGGGCCATTAGTACCAAGCCAACTTGGAAATATAAAATAAAAAGAGCTAGAGATGGAGTTTAGGGTGAAGGATGTGGCTTCAATCCCCACTACTGAAAAATAAACAAAACATACAAAACAACAGCAAAAAAAGCCTTGAACGTTTATTCTAGATTAGCATTTTTGTAATTTTTTTTTTTTGTAATTTTATTGATGTACAATTTATAGAAAATAAAATTAGCTTAATTCAAGTCCAGCCTAAGCAATTTAGGGGACTTTGACTCAAAATAAAGTTTTAGAAGGGCAGGAAATATAGCTCATAGCTCCCTGGGTTCATTCCCCACTACTGAAAAAAAAAAGGAAATCACCAATTTGAAGTCTGAATGAATTCTTACAAATGGGCAAGGTCGCACAGCCACTGCCACAGTTGCACTTTGGAATTCTTTCAATACCCTCAAATTATCCATAGGCTCCTTGCAGCCAATATCCAGGCCTCCCCCAAGCCCCCTAAATAACAGATCTGACATCATAAGTACTTGGCACAGTAGAGAAGCAGGCATAAGGAAAAGGAGGAAGGGGCTTTATTTTCCTTGAGGACATAGGAGAGGATGTGGAGGAGGAGGAATTCTCTCTCTCTCTCTCTCTCTCTCTCTCTCTCTCTCTCTCTCTCTCAGTTGGAACAAAAAGAGAGGCTGAGGCTTTTATGGCCTTTTGCCAGGGGTGGAGTTTGGAGGGGATGTTTAGATATACCTGATGGAGTTGAGTGGGGGTCTTCTCTGAGGTGGCGGGAAGGGTGGAAGTAACTTATGTCCTGGGCTAAGTTGGAGAAGAAGAGGGAGGTGGTCTTGGGAACACAGACCTTTGTTGTAAGGGCATCAGCCACACTAGATGACCACCATAATGATTTTAACAATTCATACTAGGGCCAGAACCTATCATGATATATATGTCTTTTAAAAATCTTTCACTTAAAATTTCACCTCAAAAAAAATGAATAAATAAATATAAAAAAAAAAAATAAAATAACATTTCACCTCAGTGGAAGAATCAGTGAGATAGCTCAGTGTGGACTAAGCACTTGCTTTGGCAAGCGCAGGGATTAGGGTATGATCCCCAGTCTCTCATGGCACCAGCTCCACCCCTGGGGCCCACTGAGCAGGTGGACTAGTCTTGTATGTTGGCGTAGGCCTGTAATCCCAGTGCTGGGAAGGCTGAAAACAGGAGGATCATTGAGAGTCCCAGCTGCGGGCCAGCGAGATGGCTCAGCAGTCTAAAGTACCTGCTCGGGCAAGCTTAGGCAACTGCTACGATTGTGGTTTGAACCCTGGCACCACATGCTGTGTTGGCCCCATCCCCAGGGAAGGCTGAGCCAGCCAAAACAATAATAATGAAAAAAAAAAAAAGAGGTCCAGCTATGTAGTGAAACCCTGTACCAAATACATAAGTGAAAAAAATATTTTGCACATCAATGGAGCGGTATAATATTGTATGAAATGTCTCATTTCTAGCCTGTTTTACTTACTGTGATGCTTTTGAGAGTCCCCCACGGTGTCACATCTGTACTCTGTTCCTCTTAGTGAATTTCTCACTCTCCAGCGTCTGATTGTCTATACATCAGTGAATGGGCATTTGAATTATTGCCTGTAGCGTAAGGACCAAGCATTTTAAGTAGAGAACAATAAAGCCCAAGGACAGCTGTAGGGAGTTACTTGGGGATTCCTGAAACCTGGATTCAAGGACACAGATAACCGTTTATTCTAATGGCTCCTTGATTGTCTCCCCCGCTGCTTGGAATGTATTCAATTAGCATTTGTATTTACCTAACCTTAGGTAAATGGTAAAAGAGGTAGTGATCTCTAGTTTATATTCCCCAAAGCAGTTATGCAAATTCCTTAGCCTGTCCTTGAATACTCAATAAAAGCAATATCCTTCCGTGGGTCTAGACTCACTTGAAGAGAGACAAATCTCAGTGAGTCCTCTGAACTAAGTTCATCAGATTTCTCATCATTTCTTTCAGCACCGACACCAGAACAACACAACAATTGCCAGTGTGTTACGATTGTGAAATACAACATACATAATATATATGTATGTATATATATATATATATATATATATATACATATATATATATATACACACATATAATTGTACAATTAATATATAAATGTAAATATTCATGGGAGTCTTCCAGTAGATGTGTATTTCACTTCTCTTGGGCCGTACCTAAGAGTAGATATACCATATTACTGGTCATAACATTTTAAGAAGCTTCATTTTTCAAAGAAAAAAAATTTTTCCAAAGCCCACCAGCAACATATGAGATTTCCAGTTGCTCCACAGCCTCACCAACACTTGTTATTGTCAATCTTTTTGATCTTAGCTGTTCTAGTGTGGCCGTTGTAATATGTCATTGTAGGTATACTAGTAAGTAGTATTTTTTTTTTTTTTTTTGTCTTTTTTGAGACAGGGTCTCTCTATGCAGCTCAGGCTGGCCTTGAGCTCATTTTGGTAGCCCAGGCTGGTCTTGAACTCGCACTGATCCTCCTACCTCAGCCTCCCAAGTGCTGGAATTACAAGTGTGTGCCACCATCCCCAGCTACAGTATTTCTTTTGTTCCCAATGATTCTAGGCTTTTGTGCTTTTTGACTATTCATATATTCCCCTGTGAGTATCCAAATATTTTTCTCACTTTATTATTGAATTTCCTTATAATTACACTGAGGGCCCGGCAGGATGGCTCAGTGGTCTAAAGCGCCTACTTGGGAGAGCTTGGGCGGCTTCAGGGACCGTGGTCCGATCCCTGGCACCACATGCTGCGCCAGTCCTGCCCTCGGGGTGGGCTGAGCCGGCCATAAAAATGAGTGAATAAACAAATAAAGGTTCTGAAACAAGAAAAAAAAAAATAAATAAAATTTAAAAATATTCTTTATAATTACACTGAAAGAGAAATGTTATGTATCTGAATGCCAATCATTTGTCAGATACGTGCCTTACAAATATTTTCTATTAATTGGCTTGCATTTTCATTTTCCTAAATATATTTTTGACCTACTAATTTTTTTTATCTTTGTCAAGTTTTATTACAAGTTTTCTTTTTTCTTGTTCCACTCTTTTTTTTTTTTTTTTGTGGGACCAGGGTTCGAACTCACGACCTTGCACTTGCCCAGCAGGCACTTGTGCCTCGGAGCTATCTCCCCAGCCCCACCACTCATTTTTTTTTAAAGACAGGGTCTATGTATTCAGGCTGACCTTGAATTCACTAAGTAACCCAGTCTGATGTCAGATTTGTGGTGATCTTCTTGCCTCAGCCCCCTAAGTGCTGAGATTATGGGTGTGCACCATCACGGCCAGCAGGATTTTGTTTGTTTTGCTTTTTTGAGACGAGGTCTTGCTATGTAGTTCAGGCTGGACTTGAACTCACTACATAGCCCAGGCTGGCCTCAGATTTGCAGTAATGCTCCTGTTCCAGCCTCCCAAGTGAGGCCATGACAGCATGTACCACCACACCCAGAGGATACATTCTTCATGTATATATCACATGACTCCACCGTGAGTGTCTTAGGTACTCTTCTCTTGTTGCTGGGACAAACACCCGACACTCAAAATGAGGGAAAGAAAGGTTCATTTAGCTCATAGTTACTGGAGGTTTCAGTCCATATTCAGCTAGCTCCAAAGCAGACTGGTGCATGGCAGAGGGCAACCTTCCATGGCAGCTGGCAGAGATTAAAAGAGCTCTGGGAGAGAGCTAGCAGCTGCTCAAGCAGCTAACTACTCTTCCTTCCTTACACTGAAATGCAAATCATCTGCCCCAGGGGAGGGGCAGCACCCATTTCCACAATAATCAATCACCAATTCCAGAAGCTGCCCCATGACAGCATAAGGTTTTGAGGGGATACCTAGATACAAACCATAACAGTGAGTTATTAAAGACCATCCTTTCCCCCATTAGCAGCTTATCAAAATTCAACTGATCATGTAAATGTGGGTCTATTTCTAGATCCTCAACTCTGTTGCACTAATCTATATACCTGTGTTTCCACCACTCCCACACTGCCCTTTTTTTTTTTATGTATTTAATGCAGAGTCTATGGGGTCTCACTACATAGATTAGACTTGCACTGATCCTCCTGTTTTCAGCCTCCCAAGTGCTGGGATCACAGGTACTTGCCACCACACCCAGTCTCAATTGCTATCTCAGTGCACTCCGGGGGCGGGACAGAGACAACAGGCCAAACCCCAGGCCTGTAGTCTGCCTGAGCAGGTGCTTTAATCCACAGAGCCATCTGGCTGGCCCTCCCACACTGTCTTGATTATTGCAGTCTTCCTAGTATATCCTAAAATCAGACAATGTGAGTCTTCAGACTTTTTTTAAAGTCATTTTGGCTGTTCCAGATTCCCTGCGTAGGCTGCATTTTAAATCATGCCTTGCTGCCTGCAAAGCATGCTATGTAGCATGATTCCATACTGATTTTAGAGACTGAGAAACTGCAGGCTCATAGCCAACCTGCCTGTCTTTACAGCACCAGGTTGGAGCTCCTGTCTTTCTGGGGTCACATCTCAGTTCCCTCCCAAGATGCCAGCTCCATGGCAGCAGGCACTGCATGGGTCTTCACCTCTCAGTTCCAAGAAGTACAGTGTTCGAGTCAGTTTTTAACTGGTGTCCCTGGGTCAAAAGAAAAAATCTGGCACAGCAGAAGCACAGCCACTTGTCTCTGTTGGTACAAAAAGCAGAACTGTTTCAAAGCTTTTTAAATAGGTTTTTTATTATAACAATATGAATGAGAGACTGAGAAGAAAGAACAGGAGGAGAAAGAAGCAATCAAAGCAGGAGGTAGAGCTCAGCGCTACTAGAACTTTCGGTGGAAGTTCCTTCAATGTCTCCTTCAATGTATCTGCCAGCAGTTTCCAATTCCTGAATGTTCACCTACTTAGTCTTCGCCATAAGTGCTTTGGAACATGCAGGGGGCTACCCAGGCCACTCACCAAGATGCCGGACCACACCCAAGCAGAAGATGATGACATCCCCTATCCAACCCGATGCTGAGAAAACAAAAAACAGTGGATCTTGGGGTCAGCACTAGACAAACCGCTGCTGAACTGCAGTAGCTAACAATGCTTCTGATATGTATGCATATATGTATTTTGTACTAGAATCAAACTCAGGACCTTGTTCTTGTCAGGCAGCCTCTGTACTACCGAGCTATGTTCCCAGCCCAATGCTTTTGATTTGAAGAGCTCCTCAGGCAGAGCTCCTCTGCAATGATTTTCTCCTACAACTTACTTCAGAAGGAACACCGAAGCCAGGCACAGTGGCACATGCCTGCAATCCCAGCACCCAACAGGCTGAGGCAGGAGGATCGCTGTGAGTTTGAAAACAACTTGGGCTGCATACTGAGACCCTGTCTCAAAAACAACACAAAACAACCCAGCAAAAAGGAATGCCATCACTAAAAAAGAAAAATTTCAGGGGACCAGGCATAGTGGCACACACCTGTAATTCCAGCACTTGGGAGGCTGAGGCAGGAGGATCAGTGTGAGTTTGAGATCAGCCTGGGCTATAAAAATTAGCCCAAGGCCAGCCTGAGCTGCATAGGAAGACCTTGTCTCAAAAAGACAAGAAGAAGAAGAAGAAGAAGAAGAAGAAGAAGAAGAAGAAGAAGAAGAAGAAGAAGAAGAAGAAGAAGAAGAAGAAGAAGAAGAAGAAGAAGAAGAAGAAGAAGAAGAAGAAAGAAGAAGAAAGAACAAAAGAAAGAAAGAAAGAAAGAAAGAAAGAAAGAAAGAAAGAAAGAAAGAAAGAAAGAAAGAAAGAAAGAAAGAAAAATTGCTTGAGTGATAAGCCTTCTTTCTAAATCTGCAAGACTAGGTGTCAGAAAAGTAGTAATAACCTGGTAGCAAACTGAGATGGGAAGGGTGTGCAGGACAAGATGACACAGCTGCAGGTATAGGTGGCTCTGGCTCCACAACCTCTAATCCATGTGGCATATAATCTTCTTAAATGACAAGCATGGATTCTAAATGTGCATTCGAAGACACTGGGATTGCCATGCATAGCTATGCAATATCTCTTTGACCAAGTTCTCCCCAAAGTAAACATATGTCGCTTTCATTGAAATGAATGGGTGTCGCTCCCAGGTGACTGAGAGGAGATTATGGCTCTGTGACCTCACGTGGCACTGTGCAGACTCTGACTTGCAGATGATTATTAAGTGAGATTTCTACCAGGAGTGGTCCCAGAAAGGGGAGAAATTGAATTTGCAAGATGTTGAATGGGGAAGGGAAATCCTTGCTGATCCGTCACCCTGTATCCCTTTCTCCCAGCTCTGGCTGTGTGCGGGCTGGGTGCCACAAGGGGTGTGCAGATCATTCCCTCAGCTTGGATGTCCCTTTGTCTGAGGTAGAGGCAGCCTGGTGAAGCAGCGGCCTGGCAGTCCCTCTTCTAGCGTCTGCTTCCAGTTCCGAGCTGAGAGGTCGTGCCCGTCTTACTTTGCAGCGGTGGAACACGGGTTCTGGACCCTGCAGCCTGATCCCAAATCTGGGCCTTGATCCTCATGCTCTGTGTGATCTTGGGTGAGTCACTTGTCCTCCCTGAGCTTTGGTGTCCCCATTGGAAACAGTGAGATAATTTTGTAGCACTTACTTCATACAACTGTTTTGAGCTCTGCATACCTGAGATCAAGCCCCTGTGTGGCATGGTCTATATTAAGCCCTCAATAAGAACGAAATAAAATATCAGCAACTAAAGAGGGTTAAGCTCTTTAGTGAGCAAATAGAGATAACCATGGTCCATTTTTCTGGCTTTTAAAGGAGCAACATAGAAATAATAACTATTACTGAAAGTTTACTGAGAGCCAAGAACTGTGCCGGAAGCCTTTATATAATCTGTGAGTTAAAGCGACAGAAACTGTAAAGCACCCAGAAGCGCATGGCCTCTCAGCTTGTCCTGGGCATGCAGCTGTTGGCAGGGGAGGCACGTTGCCAGAGCCCAGAGTATGGGGACAAATGAGAGACTGTGTCGTCATGAAGAGCATGCCTGAAGGTTGACTGAGGAAGGAACGGTGTGAGGACTCAGTTGTAATTGGAGAACTCAGCAAGCGACCGCCAAGCAAGAGCAATAGAAGACTATTGACACCCAGAGCCCAGCCACAGTGGAGGGCGGCTGGCTCGTGCGCCTGCACAGCAAGAGACAGAATCGGTGTCTGCAGGGTACCGAGGCAGCCATAGTCCCGGGAGTGGAGCTGCTTGTGCCAGAAGGCACAGGTGTCCCATTCCCGCTAGAGAATGGTGAGGCGGGGGAATTGCCTCCCGGACGCAGCCTCTCAGTGGCCACACCTACCCAGAAGCCAGAGATGATAAGTCTGGATGAGGCAATCCGTAGTCACCTTGTTCTGGAGCAGAGGCAGGACGGGAAGGGGTGAGCACGGATCTATGTAGAAAAGCAAACAGAATAACCTCCAGAGCCACCTACCATCGTAGGTAGTAGACATTCAAACATCTGCTCATATTTGAATAAACTTCTGGGCTGAGGAGATAGCTCAGTAGAAGAAGCGCTTGCCTGGCAAATGCAAGGACTTGAGTTCAATCCCCAGTTCCATAAAAAAAAAAAAAAAAGCCAGGCGTGGTGGTGCACGCCTGTAATCCCAGCACTCGGGAGGCTGAGGCAGGAGGATCAGTGCAAGTTCGAGACCAGCCTGGGCTACAAAAGTGAGCTCAAGGCCAGCCTGAACTGCATAATGAGACCCTGTTTCAAAAAGACAAAAATAAAAGAATGAAGACATGAATAAATTTCTGTGGAGAGCATTAGGAATATTAGAGGGGAACGAACAATCTAGGCAGTTTATACTGCTGGCAGGAGTCCCTCTCTGTATCTATATGCATATGCATATGTATATATGTATATATGCATATATGTTGGTGGTGCTAGGGAGTCAGCTCTAGCCCACCAGATGATAAGCAGGTGCTATCACTGGGTTATGCTCCAACTCTTTTTATTTTATTTTCAGACAGGGTCTCACAGCATTACCCAGGTTGCACTTAAACTTGGATCCTTCTCCCCCAGCCTGTCAAGTACCTGGGATTATGAAAGCCAGGACTATCACCATGTTACACTTGATCTGAGCCAGAATACCAAGAAGCGATTCACTATGTTAAAATAAAAGTCAACTTTGCTTCTTCAGCACAGTTGGGAAGAGTGAAAAGTAAAGAATGTGAGAAGCATCTAGCAGCAAGCAAGCAAGCATTGGTTAGTTCTCCTCCTCAGTCTCTATTTCACCATGAAAGGAGGGTCGGGATACAGTTCACTTGCACGGCAATTGCCTGGCGTGTTCGAAACTATTGGTTTGATTCCCGGGATTATGGGATTATGGGATTATAGGGACCCTGTCTCAAAATGAAATAAAAAGAGTTGAAGTGTAGCCCAGTGATAGCACCTGCTTATCATATGGTGGGATAGAGTTGAATCTTCAGTACCACAAAAACAGAAAGAAAGAAAGGTGAATGAATGCTTAGGTGCCTTAATTCTATGGTTGCAAAGGTCCCAGTTACAGTATTTCATTGAATTAAAGAATCCTAGTTGTTGTTGTTTTTTTTTTTGTTTTGTTTTGTTTTGTTTTTGTCTTTTTGAGGCAGGGTCTTGTTATGCAATTCAGGCTGACCTTGAGCTCACTTTTGTAGCCCAGGTTGGTCTTGAACTTGCACCGATCCACCTGCCTCAGCCTCCTGAGTGCTGGGATTACAGGCACGCACCACCACGCCCAGCCTAAGAATCCTAGTTTTTCTACATAGTGAGACCCTGTACCAAATCCACAAAATTTTAAAAAATAAGAGCCAGTTTCCCTACTACTACCTCCACACCACTACCTACTTTCTGTGTTGCTTCCATTGTTACTGTTAGAGGTCACTGAGGCTTCACTTACACTTCCCTAATGTTCAGCAATGCGGAGCATCTTTTATGTGTGCATTAGCTGCTTACATTTCTTTTTTAGAGAAAGATCTCTTTTTGCCATTGAATTGTAAGAGCTCTTTATATATGCTGGCTATTAATCCTTGATCGTGGAAAGCTTGGAAATATATTCTCCATTTCATGGGTGGCCTTTGTAATGGGGGACAAATTGTGTCAACTTGAGAAGCTTAGAAGCTTAAGCAACTTAACAGGGAGCCAAGGTCCTTGCCTTGTAACATCCTCACCCTGTGCAATAGCAGGACATGCAGAGTGTGCCAGTGTCACACTTGCCCTGGGGATGAGGTAGCCTGCTTACAATATAAGGGAGAAAAGGAGGCCTGCTCTCTCTCTCTCTCTCTCTCTCTCTCTCTCTCTCTCTCTCTCTCTCTCTCTCTCTCTCTAATTGCTTTTGCTGTCTTCTGCTGCCTTGGACTCTTGCCCCTGTACCATGCCACCCTGCCTTGGTGCTAGCTGATTATGGACTAAAACCTTCACAAACTGTGAGCTAAATAATTTTCTTCCTTCATTTTGGGTACTGGGTACTTTGTCCCTGCAATGAGAGAAAGTAACTAAGACATACTTCCATTTTGCTGGTAATGACTTTATATTGTTTTATTTTATTTCATTTCATTTTTATGCATTTGGTACAGGGTCACACTGTGCAGCTCGGACTCATAGTGATCCTCCCATCTAAGCCTCCCCAGCACTGGGATTATAGGTATGTGCCACCCCCAGGACTTGGTCTCAGGCTCAGCATGCCCTGGGTATGGGGCTGGCCTGGCATGTGAGATAATGACTGTGACTGTTGATCTGCAGAAGTGTTAATACAAGGTCTTGTTATGTAGTTCAGGCTGTCCCTGAACTCACAGTGACCTTCCTGCCTCAGCTTCCCCACTGTTAAGATTATCAATGAGCTCTATGTGCCTAGTGTACTTCTTGTAGTTGGCTTGTTTCAATTCACAGATGGAAGAACAACTCAGGTTTCTCATTACTCAGGGAATAAATACATGTATGTCACTGCATATAAAATGCAAGGGTATAGTGGTCTATGATAGTGAGAAAAAAAGAAGTATAGAAATATTTTGTTGGAGAAGCCCAAATTTAGACCTGGGATCTCTGTTTTACATAGTAGTTCGCATAGAATTAGTTTCACTAATTCCTAAATCCTACCCATTTTGTAAAACTGTGGCAATGTAATGGAACAATCAGTTTTCTAATTTGAGTCCTGGAGTCTGTGTTTGCCCTCTGTGTGTTCTGGGCAAGGTGCTTGCAGCTTGAAACTTGCACATAGGATCTGTGACAAGGATGGGGAGAGAGTGGTTAAAGCAGCTGGACTCAGGACTAGTGTCTTAGTTACTTTGTACTCATTGCTAGGACAAATACCTGACACTCAAAATGAAGGAAGGAAAGGTTTATTTAGCTCAGTTACTGGAGGTTTCAGTCCATATTCAGCTGGCCCAAGTCTGAGTGGAACAGGGCAGAGAACATCCAGTTCATGGCGACAGAACAGCAACAATGGCGACAGAAGCAACCGACCAACCAGGATAGCAGGGAGCAACAATGCCAGTCTGTCTCTCTTTAAATTACATCAGGCTCTCTGCCTTAGGCTATCCACCTCAGGCCACACCTATAATTCCCAGCCGTACTCAGACCCATAATCCCATCAGTACTAGAATACATAATCCCAGGGATCATGAATCAAGTCTCAAACTCTAGAAGTCCCCTCCCCATGATTGCATGAGGCTTTAGGGGGACAACCAGACATCAACCACAACTACTATGTTAGGATTAGGTCTATGTCAGACAGTGTAGGAAGAAAAGTGAGTAAGAATGGCATTGCTATAGGGATTGACCTGAGTCTTCATTAGTGAACGCAAAAATTGAAATAGTTCATAAGCAATATTTCAGTTATTGGTAACGAAAGATGGGGTGTGCTATACCTCACACATGAAATCCTCATTCCCAGAGCCATAGCTGACTAAATGTTTTGATTGGGCATAGCCCAAGGAGGGCAAAGGAACCTGAGGTCCCTATATTTCACTTAGTTCCACTTTCCACCTAAAACCAGATCAAAATAGACTACAAAAGCTGGCCTTGAGGAAGGAGAACAGCAACTGAAAATCATGGCCAACTCAAGACCGATCTATGCTGCATGGCTGAGAGAGACGCTTCCCAAGAGTGGTGACAAGCCCAGCTCTCTGCAGAGTGTAGACCCACCTCGGGGGAATCAGCCTTGCATGCAAGCAGGCGAGCTGAGTGGCATTGTGCCGCACACCCAGCAAAAGTATCTGTGTCATTGTAGAGGGCTAACTGAACTCAATTACAGCAAGTAGACAAAAGTAAAGAAGAGTGGAAATCAAGGAAGTCTAGAATAAAAGGAAATGTTCTGTTTTGTTTTGTTTTGGTACCAGGGATCGAACTAGAGATCTTGTGCTTGCCAATTGGGAGCTTATGCTGCTGAGCTATCTCCCCAGCCCCTGGAACTGCATTTGGTTATTCATTCATTCACTCTTCATCTGACGGATCCTTCGGATCTTGAGTGGACCATGGAGCAAATCACAAGAAGTGCAATTGCAGCTGCTCAGATCTGCAATGTCTGCTATGGGCTCTGAGATAAAGGTTTGGTCCTTAGCGTGGTGCTAATGTCATTAGGGTTGTGTCCTCAAAGACTGGTATTATGAAATACCAGTCTTCTAGGCTGGGGAGATAGCTCCTTGGCACAAGTGCCTACCTGGCAAGTGAGAGGGCATGAGTTTGAACCCCAGCCCGACAAGAAATACCCTCTCTCTCTCTCTCTCTTTCTCTCTCTCTTCCTCTACCAAGCCCTCTCACACTGATATACTGCCTCACGACAGGATCAAAGGCAATAGACACCAAAAGCAATGGACTGAAACTGAAACAAACCTTTGTTCTTTTTAAGACAATTATCTCTGGTATTTTGTTACAGTATGAAAAACTTGCTATAACAACTGCAGCAAAATAATGACCTATTCAGATATTTATTTTTGCTCTCAATATGTGCCTGATAGAGTGAGTCTACCATTTATGAGAAGGACACAAAACATTGAACAGACCCTTAAGGAGCTTACAGTCTATTTGGTGTTCAATAAATAAATATTTGTGATCAAATATTAGATATCAAAGCAATGTATATGAATATCATCATTGCAAAGATTTAAAATGTTCTTGTGTGTTATTGATAAAAAGTATAATCCTTCCAGTGCTGTGGTCTTTGATTTATTTTGCTTTATCTAAAGCCTGATGACCTTTATCAGAGAGGTGTGTGTTAGCACATGCAAGATAAGTTACAGCAGGAAGAGAGCCATGAGTCTGTGATAATAAAACCAGAGTTTCCAGTTTACTTGGCTCTAAGATTGGATAAGCACAGACCATAATTCTGTCACATTCACAAGCCAGTGGAATTTGTGCCTGTGTTAGCAAGTCAAGGCACCTGTACAATTCTGCACTGTGAGCTTCAATTTCAGGCTTTTAAAGATTTCATACTTGCTACGAAAATAATTGCCTCAAAAGAAAATCAGATACAGTGAATAATTTGCAATATGGATGCTCTAGCATGGGTGGGAGTTGGGGGATATTTGCTTCCATAGGGTGAAATCTTAAGTTATAACACTGGCCTCTTTCTAGAATGGGAAGCAGAGGACAATAAGCCAGCCAGCAATAGCTGCAGGGTCAGCTATTGTGTGATCTGTTGCTCATGCAGTAAATAGTACAGATGGGTAAATAGGGTTGCGGTGGGTTTTCTCACATTTTTTCTGTGTCATTGCTCTTCTTTTTTCTTATGTCCATGAGCAGATTATAAAATATGTGGCACCACAGAAACTGAGGAACGATACAACTCAACTTCTAAAAGGACACAAAGTTCTGCTGCTTTCCTGCCCAATCCTGGCCCATCTGTGCCCTAACCTTGGTGTTTCTGTCTTCACTATTTCCCAAGAGCCTTGAGGGTTGTTACAGGAACAGGGTCAGCATGTGGAAATGCATGGAGGACGTAGTCATTATACTATAAAATTTTCTAATGTCACTTAAGCATGTTGGGAGCATTAAGGACTCAAAGCTAGCCAGTTCCCGAGATAACAAGGTGCCTATGTGAATACCTTCACAAAACCCAACAAACGCCTTCAGCTGGCATTCTGAAGCCATCTTGTCTACCTAACTCTCACACAGCCAGCCAGTATTGCTTCTGCTCCAGGTCATCCCAGGTATTGTGGATGTTCCTAAAAATGAAACATTCCAGTGGGCTGTGGGCTCAAAGGGCTGCTGAAACTTGGTCCTGGAATTACTTAAACCCATCATCCCTAAACTCTACTCAGCTTTGCTGCCTTCCATAGAAATGTCAGGGTTGAGCCTAAAATTTCCCTCTTTGCCACCCTATGAGAAAACCTGGGGTTCCTGAAGGGACCCAGCATGACACAACATTCGTGCTCCTCTCAGGAGACACAAGCAGTAAGTTTCAGTAGCATCACCCTGGGTCATCACCCTGTCACCTCCATAAATTAAAGTCCAGTGTCAACCAGATAGTTGGGCTACCCAAATACCTCAGCAGATTAAAGCATCTGTGAGCAGGTATAGGGGCCAGGGGTTCAATCCTCGGGTCTGCTGTGCTAGTTCCACCTCTAGTATACACTGAGATGGCAATTGAGACTGGGTGTGGTGGCTATGCCTGTAATCTCAGCTGCTGGGAGGCTGTAAACAGGCGAATCACTACGAGTCCCGTCTAGTAGTGAGACCTTAAACACCCTACAAGGTGTCCTGTAGACCCTTCCCTAAAATACAAAATAAATAAATAAATAAATAAATAAATAAATAAAGTCTGATGTGTACAAGTGAGACAGTGGCTTTTGCAGCCACTTTTAGGAGTATGGCAGCTGGGTTTCAAGTCTGCTGGAGAACAACTCATTTTCATCAGAGCATGATCAGTGACTCATACAGAGCCCAAGAAGGGAGCCAGGCTTTCTAGTGTCATATCTTCCTCCTTCCACATGACACACAATACCCAGGGAAGCATTGCCCTGGACTGACTTGCTAGAGTGATGCTAAAGTCTAGAGAATTTGCGTGACCTACTGAAGAAGGTAGGACTGCACATCTGCAGAGAAAGTGAGCAAGGAGGGTGTTGCTCTTCCAGCTCCTCTTGCCACCCCGGCAGGACAATGGCATGGATGAGACTGGTTGGGAGCAGTGATATACAGAGTGCCTGGCACTGTGCCCAGTGCTGTCTATGCAGCGCCTCATCAGGTCCTTGTGACTGAGCAACGGGAAGAGCCCTTAGGACCCCATTCTAGAGAAGACAATGTTTCTTCAAAGCCAGACGCATTCTGGGTAGGTATTCAGAGGCAAGACCAGCTGCAGGCAGTGCTGTGAAGTGGCCAACACACTGGGTTTCTGTGACTCCTTTTCCTACATTTCAGTGCCCTCCCTAGCTCTCCTAAGACCCAGCTCATTAACATGAACCTCTGTGCTAGGGGTTCCAAATTATTTCCTTGTATCTCTACAGCCATCAGAATTCTCATTCTCTCCTTTTGACATCCACCAAAGTCTCACTCAGAAAGAGCTGGATTCTAGCCCCAATTGTACAGCGTTGAGCTGTGTGAACTTGGCCTCCCACTTTACTCACCAGAAAGACAGATACAGGGACACTAACTTCCTCAGCTTTCTTTTGTAAAGATAAAAATGATAGAATAGAGCTGGCCAGATAGCTCAGTGGATTAAAGTGCCTGCTTAGGCAGACTTAGGGAACCAGAGTTCAATCCTTGGTGTGCCCTGCCAGCCCTGCCCTCAGTGATTGAAATGGGTATGGTGGTGTGCACCTGTGCTCCCAGTTCTTGGGAGGCTAAAAACAGGAGGATTACTATGAGTCTGAGCTATGCAGTGAGACCTTGTACTAAATACATTTTAAAAAGTAAAATGAAGTGAGCTGTGCCAAGATTTATTCTTAACACATAGTTGGGGCTCTATCATGATAGCTCAGCCATGAATAGTTCCACACTTTTCATATGTGTAATTTAGATGGAAAATAATAACACTAGCTTCTGGATGTAAAGAAAAAAAGCATATTATAGACATATTTTACAAATACAGCTTACTACATCTGCTGGGCATTCTAACAATATGCAAAAAGTTCTGTTAAAACCAGGCAGCACAATAAAGGAAAATTAAGCAATAGATCTAGTAAGAGAATGGAGCCTGCAGTTTTGCCACAGGTTCAGGAGCACTCATGTCATGTAATTATGGAAAGATTATTTTTAATAAATTCAGCACAAATGAAACAGAAAAAAAAAAAAAAAGCAGCGAGGCTTGTGCATGCCTGGCATCTCAGCACTCAGGAGGCTTGGGTGGGAGGGTTGGTAGTTTGGGTCCAGCCAAACTGCACAACACTATACCTTAAAAACACAGAAGAAAAAAAGGAGGGAGGGAGAGAGAGACAGAGAGAGAGAGAGAGGAGAGAGGAAGAAGGAAGAGGAGGAGGAGGAAGAAGAGGAAGAAGAAGAGGAAGAGGAAGAAGAAGAGGAGGAGGAAGAAGAAAAAAGCAAGGAAGGAAGGAAGGAAAGAATAAGGGAGGGAGAGAGAGATGTAAAGGAAAGAGAAAGATAGAAGCATAGAAGGTAGGGAAGAAAGATGGGAGTTAATGAGGGAAGAAGCGAAGGAGGGACGAGAAGGAGGACAAGAAAGAGGAACAAAGAACACCACTAAGTCAAGTATTATAAAACAAAATCTCCATCTCTGCTCAGCTGTTTATTGACGGTCCTATGACCTTGGACATGTCCTTCAGCTGCTGTGGACATAAATTTTCCCCTCTGTGTAGAAAGCGTACTGGACCAGGTCTCTTCCAGTTGTACTATTCTGACCTCATGACTCCACCCTTGTCCGCTGTCCCCTGCTCTCTGGAGATACTGTTGCCACAACAACTAGTGTTGCCCCCAAGTAACATCACGTTACAAAGTCCAGTCACGCACAGGAATTCTGGGCACTGTGACTGTGAATTCTAATCCCTCTTTGGTTGTGCCCTCCTTGACTAACCTTGAGCGGGTGCCTAATTTCGGCTAACTGCCTCAGAGGCCCCACAGACGAAAGACCTCCAGAGATGTACCAGGTAATACTCAACTCCTTACATGGTACAAGCTGGCCTCCAAATGTCCCTGGCAAGCCTTCTTTGGGGCTATTCATGGAAAATCATCAAAACAGGCTTTTTCAGTCAAGAACTCTCTGCTGTAATCCGTCTCTCCCTATTTAAATGAAAACCATCTTTCAAGGGAGTTCAAATTTAAGCAAAGATTTAAAACACTGAAAAATTTGTCAAATCTGTGGCAAACTCAAGGCATGGAAGAACAGATGGCCTGCATTGTATAAGAGAGCCACCATCACTTCACTGGACATAAGCAAAAAGTGGATACCAGACATCTCATCAAATAGCTCTGAACAGGTATGTTTTGCAATGGGATTGTCACTATAATCCTTATCCTAAATTTAATAGAAAAAGCAGTCTACATAGTAATGGTAGAGCATGTCCTATGTGTTAGGTACAATGCTAAAAGCTTTGTATTCTATGCCCAATAGAATGCTTTCAGATTTTAAAGTGAAAGCTTTTAGTTTTGTTCATTTAGTATGAGCTGGCTATTGGTTTGTCAGAGATGGCTTTAATCAGATTGAGGTAAATCTATCTATTATGTTCTGAAAGGTTTTTATCATGAATGAGTGTTGGACTTTATCAAAAGCTTTTTCCACATCTATTGAGATCATGTAATTTCTGTCTATGACTCTGCTGATATGGTGTATTAGATTTATTGATTTGCATATATTAAACCATCCCTGCATTCCTGTGATGAATCACATTTGGTTATGATAGATAATCTTCTTAGTGATTTGCTGCATTTGCTAGTTTTTGTTGAGGTCATTTGCATCTATGTTCTTTATGGAGATTCACCTATATAAACATTATGTTGTCTCCCTAATGTAAGAAACTGAAAGAGTAAATAAAATCTGCAAGGTACAATAGATACTGTGAAAGTGAAAGAAACAGCTCAAAAGGAAATAACAACTAAGATGGGGAAGAAGAGAAAAGAAAAAAAAAGGGAAAACTAGGATAATTGTACTAATTTCTATTGATTTATTAAAAAGGAACAATTAGTGCTTATATTGTCTGTTCAGTTTGGTATGTCTATATTTGGTTATCTGAGCAACTACTTTGAACATAGCAATGTGAGATATCACAACCATCTTTTTTTTTTTTTTTTTTTAATGTATTTAGTAGATGGTCTGCAGGGTCTATAGGGTCTCACTACACAGATTGAACTCAGTGATCCTCTTGTTTTCAGCCTTCCATTACAGGCACGCACTGCCACACTAATCTCAGTCGACCTCTCAGTGTGCCCTGAGGGGTGGAGCTGCCACAGCACCACAACCATTGTTAATTTCCTATCATTGTGTTTTGAAATTCTGTACTGTTTTTATTTTTTGTTTTATTTCAAATAGAAACATTACATTCTAGAAAACTGCTCAACATCTTTGTTTTTTTTTTTTTTTTGTTTGTTTTTTTTTCCTCAACATTTTTGGCTAGGACTATCTTGCATAATATCTTACCTAATATCTTCATTTTATATATTCAAAATGATATCAAAAGGAACTTTTTAGTGTTCCCTAGATATGCAAAAGTTTATTATTGAGCATTAATATGCCTATTAATGTAAAAAACTGGGACTGCGGAGATAGCTCCATAGCACAAGTGCCTGCTTGGCAAGTACAAGGTTGTGAGTTTGAACCCTGGTCCCACACAAAAAAAAAAAAAAAATAAATAAAAAACTAAAGTAGACAATAATGGAAGCAGTCCATTATTATGGAACTGTTTTCAGTTCCATATAAATGTATCTGAATTCTCTGATTCTTTAAAACCCATTTTAATTAGCATGATACATTTATCACTACTGTTTCAGAGAAACAGAAGCTAACTTTTCATCATCAAAGACTGATGAACAGACATCTGTGAGTTTCTGGGGTTGAGTAACAGGAAACTGTAGTTGTCTCTCAAACCACTTGCAACTGTGAGAAGCTTCTGGTCACAAAACGCAGGACTGCTACACTGCCATCCTTTTACCAGCCCCTGGGTGAGAGGGCTGCTGGTACTCTAGCAGGGGCAACGCTGTCCCGCTCATTGCCCCGTAAAACAAGCCTCTTGGGCACTTTGTGTTCTGTTCTCTTCTTTGATAAACTCTAAGTATAGTGCTGCCTCACCCAAGATGGTGAGGATAACGAGATTCCCACTCTAGAGTTGAAAACATTCACAAAATCACTTGCTATGAGGAACCTTGCTTTCTGTCTGGGCTTTGATGAAATAGTTTTCATCTAATAAGAAAAGATCTCCTGAAAGAATTTTTCCTCTCACCACCCCACTGAGCCCTTCCCACCTGGTAGCAGCATACAAGCCTTCAGTGGGCACATTGTGTCATCCTGACCATACTCTAGCCCATTGAGTCTTGCCATACCCAATGCCTCTTTTCTTTCTTTCCTTCTTTCTTTCTTTCTTTCTTTCTTTCTTTCTTTCTTTCTTTCTTTCTTTCTTTCTTTCTTTCTTTCTTTCTTTCTTCCTCACTACACAACTTGGACTCAGTGGTCCTCCTGTCTTAGCCTCCCCAGTGCTGTAATTACAGGTATGCATGCCACCATGCCCAGTTTCAGAGCCAGCACAGGATATGGTGCCAGCGATCAAACTCAGGTCCTTGTGCCTGCCAGGCAGATGCTTAGACTGCTAAGCTGTCTCCCTAGTCCATGATGTCACTTCTGATGCGCATGTTGCACGGTGGCAGATATTGAATAAGCGATGTGAGGCACGAATACTTCAGTCATGCTGGCTCTTGCAGACTCAAATTGGCCAGCAGCTTCAGACCAGAGAGCTCATACTTCACTGGGTAATCCAGGTGTAACAAATTCCTTCGGAATTCCTAACTACAGTTGACACATATCTGTCAGTTGTAACATCTTGTGCAGTGGTAGAATCCTTAGGGGCATGTCCAGCCACTACACCAGATACCACTGCTGTACCAGACACACATGGAATTAAGATTCCTGGCACATTCATTGAGTTTACCAGGAGAATGATGCTGTGGTGAGAAAATAAGCCATAGCTGGGTTTAAAGCCAACAAGGCCCCCGAAAGTGGCAGGATTCAAGGCTGATCCTCCAGTGTCTGATCCTAACAGCACAAAGCCCACGAACACTGTTGCACTCATTTTTCTGTTAGGGGAGATCCCTGATCCACAACTTCTGCCATATCACAACATTAAAAGATGCTGTGGAACACTCTCGCATATTGGATGCCATGTTGTCTCGATGCCAAATGTGCTGAAGTCGTCTTTTATTGCAATCAGAATTCCATCTAAATCCCCAAGTGATCGGTCTTCTTTTTTTTTTTTTTTTTCTGATTCTTCACTTACTTTAGGGCCCCTTCTGCAGATACAATAATTTTAAGTGTTTAGAAACTTGGTCTTCTGGAGCTTGGGAGATACCTCAGTGGCACAGTGCCTCCCTGGCAAGTGCAATCCTGAGTTTGATTCCTGGTACAAAAGTAGCAAGAAATTTTGTTTTCTGGATGAAAGAGAGAATTTTCCAGCAGTGCCACAGATGCAATTTGGCCTTGGCTCAGTGCCACAGAAACTTCTGGGAGGCCCAGGCCAATGTGATTCTCAGGGTTGGCCAGCTACCCAGGCACCAAGTAGCAAAGAAGAATAAGCTCAGTGGGAACACCAGCACTACTGGGCCAGATACCTTTGATTGTCACCAGATAATTCCTAACGTACCTACCTCTGAAACAATAGAGATTTCCGGTCTGCACAACAATTAGCTGCGGAAGACTTCTTCTACGCTTGGGTAGTTGAGCAGCATAACAGCAAAGTGGAGGATCTGCTTCTACTTCTGCCACTTGTCGTGTGTGAGCAACATCTCCACCTGCGGTCTCATAAAAGGCTGCACAGGCCCCGGGGTCGCACAAGTATTCCAGTGTATCCCAAAGGGCATTTGCCCCATGTCTCTTTCTGTAGGTTAGATCACCATTAGCCAACAGATACCTGTAGATTCATCCTTGTATCTATCTCGTTGTCCAGGGTGAAATTCCAAACCCATAGGAAACCAGTTAATGGCGAGGAAAAATCACCTTAGACCAGCCACAAGGGACCCTGGCTTACTTTTCTTGAGCATGCTGCATGGTGATTGTCCCACCCCAACAACAGTGAAATGTGCTGCTGGCAATGACGGGGAGAGGGGCTGGGAAAGGGACTGAAGAAGTAGCCCAGAGCCTGTGCCGCGCGTAGAGCCTCACTTCTCACTTCCATAAAAAAACTTCTGAGAAATTAGCCTTCTCGGAGTCACACCCTCCACCAATGGACTGTGCTTGTTTTTACCGTGGTTCTTTTTGCTACACCTCAGAATGCTACTTAACCTCTGATATGCATCTTGTTTTCCCCAATTGCTGGAGCAAATCTGACTCTTCTTTGTGTCTTCCTGCCCTCTAACTCGGAACCATGCCCAGCACAGCTACTCGATTCCGAGTGGGCAGATTACAGACATTACTGGCCTAGTGGCCAAGCCAGGCCCATGGGAACATGGCCTGAGATGGGGAGGGGCGAGCTTCCACCACCTCCTCCCTGCTTACCATGCCTTCTGACCTCCCTGGGCACCGGGTATGGTGGTTGTGTTCTAGGTATTTCTCTCCCCTCTGGATATCACTCATTGGATCAAAATGGACATCAAATCAAGCTAGGCCATTAAGATTGACACTCAGTTATCAAGATAATCTCTTAAGGTGGCTGTGCTGACAACCTGTGAACTCTTGAAAAAGAGTAAAGAAGACAGCAGAGTAATTCCTCTGGCCAGCCCATTTCTGTAACTGTCACCCCTTCTTGAGTCACATGTAAATGCTCTGTGAGAAAGCCCTGTATCTCTCTCCCTTTCTTCAGATACCTACAGCCAACAGATACCTATAGATTTTCCTCCCTCTGCCCCTCCCTCCCCTTCTCTCCCTCTCTCCTTTCCTTTCTCTCTCCCTCTCTCCCTTCCTCCTTCTAGACTGTATTGCAGCCATCTTTAGTTGCTTTAAATTCATTTCAACCAGAACCTTTTTAAATTTTTTTTTCCTTTTATGCATTTAGGACAGGGTCTACAGGGTGTCACTATATAGATTGGACTCATAGTGATTCTCCTGCTTTCAGCCTCCCAAGTGCTAGGATCATGAGCGAGCATCACCACGCCCAGTCTCAGCCACCATCTCAACCTGCCCCAAGGGTGGAGCCAGCAGGGCAGGCCCAGGGATCAAATCCCAGCCAACAATAGTATAACAATAGCATAACAATAGTGGTTGTTATACTGTGCATTGTTGTCTTCAGTGTAGTTGCCCAGATTACCAGATACAAGCATATAAAACTGGTCAAAGTAAAAAGTTTAAGCATTAACTGCTACCTCCAAAAAACCAATAGAAATGAGTAGTACAGTGGTCCTGTGTATATGCATACATGATTTTTCCCTTCTTTTTTTTCTCCCTTTCTGTTCTCTTTTCCCTCAGCCCAACTGTTTATGCCTTTTGCACAGTTTCTTTGCCTTTGACTATATTTATTGTACTTTTCCAATTTGACTTATTCTTTCAGGTTCTTGCACTAGGGAGACAATATGATGATTACACATGTGGGTCTGATTTATTTCATTTATGAGTATAGCCTCTAGTTTAACCAGAATCTTGAATACAAACAAATTTGCCTCTCAGTTTTCTGTTGAAGCAGTTGGTGAAAATAGGTCATGCTCTAATATCCAAATAGACCAGATTTTGGAGATCTCAAGTGAATACACACCACCTAGACTTCTGTTTGGTGCAGGATATTTGGTGGAGGTGGTGGGGTGAGATGGAGAGACTGCAGGCTGATTCTTACACTCTGACCCCAATCCATAGGCACGCCAAAGCAGGGTGAAGTCTATGCCACCAGATCATAGTGTCTATAACAGAGATCTCCACCTTAGGACATTAGAGAACCAGCTCCTGTTGCAAGGAGGCAAGATTAGCCCAGTAAAGGGCAGGAAAGCTCGGGAGGATGACAACATCCAGTCATGCTGCAGAAGGTTTCTCTACAAACACGCTGGGTCTGCCCAACAGTGCAAAGTCCCTTTCGAAACCCCACTTGTCACATGAACCTTTCCACCTCAGTCTGATGGCAAAACTGTTTCCCAATATGTTTTTCTTACTTTTTCGTCCAAGGCACATGACTGGCATTTTGGCATACACCCAAAAGCTGTGTCTGAAGAAACACAAGTGACATTTTCTCAGAGATCCTATTTGAATCTCTAATGGAAGAGAAGCCTTGGCTGGAAAAGAGGGTCAGGTGGAGACAGGCAGTAGAGAAGAGGAGCAGCAGTCAGGGGCTTCTGTCCCAGGTTGGCGACTCTAACGCATGGAGGAGTCCCTTCTTTGCCCTGTCTCTTTTCCCTAGAGTTCTGGACAACACATTCTGCCAAAAATATTCAGAAACTCACCCCTCGAGCCCTCTCTTCTGCCTGCCTGCTTGTTTTTCTGGATTTGTTTTGTTCTTTGTATTTTTACAGAAGAGTCTGCAGCAGTGGTTCTCAACTTTTCTAATGCCGTGACCCCGCAATACAGTTCCTCATGTTGCAGTGACCCCAAATCAAAATATAATTTTGGTGACTACTTCAAAACTGTAATTTTGCTACAGTTATGATTCAGAATGGCGTTAGGCGACCCCTGTGTTTTGGTCATTCGACTCCCGCGGGGGTCGTGACGCACAGGTGGAGAGCCGCTGGTTTACAGGGTGTTCAGGGTCTCACTATGAGGTCAGACTTGTAGTGATCCACCTGTTTACAGCCTCCCAAGGGCTGGGATTACAGGGGCGTGCCACTAAAGCCAGTCTCAATTGCTGGGTCTCGGTGTGCCCTGGGGGTGAGGTGGCGCAGCATGCCAGAGATTGAACCCCGGAAGATGTGTCTGCCTAAACAGGCACTTTAATCCACTGAACCCTTTGGCTGGCCCTTGGTTTTTTAAGTTGTTGTTTCTTTGTTTGTTTTTGTTGATATAGGGTTTCACTTTGCAGCTCAGGCTAGCCTCAAACTTGCAGCCATCCTCCCACCTCAGCTTCCTCAATGCTGGGATTACAGCGTGTGCCACCCTGTTTGGTCTTGAGACCTTTGTTTCACCCGGGGAATAACTACATCGTGTGCTTTTCCACAGGTTCCCTTAAAGGAGGTGTTGTGTTTCAACGACTCTCACGGTGTAGAAAGAAATTTCTCTAACTCACTGCATGATTTAGGACACAACCCCTAAATTTCTTTATTAAAAAACCAAACAAGAGAAGCCAACTTTCTCAGGATTGCTTCGCAAAAGCACTGCTTCGAAATGCAGCCCACTGAGCACCCACAGGAGCATCGAGAAAGGGCTTTAATAGGCACTGCCAGGCGAAAGGAGGGACAGGCACCGGAAGAGATCCCGCAGCTTTTCCTTGGCACAGCAGGACAAAGCCACGACAGGCATTCCCAGAGGCTTCCTGGTGTCTGAAGTGGCTTTAACAGGAATTAGGTATTTCTGAAGAAGCGACTCCATAATTTTGCTTAAAAGTTCATCTATCTATTTCAATTGGTATAAAAATTTTCAAAACATGTATGACCTCTGGTTTCACAGTCGTACCTCTAGGAATTTATTGCTGGTAAACAATTAGAAAAGTGTACACTGGTTGGAGATTAGGGGCAGGGATATGCCAACATGTGCAAGGCCCTGGGGGCTGAAATCCTGATTATCACCCCCACCAAGAAGTACTAAAATGCATGGCTAAAACTTCAATGTGTGTGTGTGTGTGTGTGTGTGTGTATATGCTGTCATTTTTATTTTATAATGGGTTGTCACTACTATAATGGTAGCTAAATTACCCAGGCTGAACTTGAACTTGTAGTCCTCCTGCCTCAGCCTCCCCAAGCACTGGGGTTTATTATAGTATTAAGTTTTTTTGTAATATACCAAGTACACAAGTGTAAGGAGAGGAATATGATCCAGGATTTTTTTGTTGCTGTTTTTCATTATCAATAGTTTGCCCAGTTCTCACTTCACTTGAGTTTGCCGGAACATTTTGAAGCACGTAGCATCCTCATGTTCAACTCTTATTAAAATATTTGAATTTGAGACTCTGAAAGATCAAGATTTGCTTTCTTTTTTCTGCTTTTTGTCAGATTTAAAGCACTATTCAGGAAAGATTTTTTATTTATTTATTTATTTATTTTTTCTTGTTTCAGAACTTTTGTTTCTTTGTTTATTTTTATGACCAGCTCAGCCTGCCCTGAGGGCAGGGCTGGCGCAGCATGTGGTGCGGGGGACTGAACCACAGTCCCTGCAGCCGCCCAAGCTTTCCTAAGCAGGCACTTTAGACCACTGAGCCATCCTGCCAGGCCTGAGAAAGATTTTTTAAGTTGACATTATTTTAATGTCATTTTTTTCACTCATCCGAATAAAGTCATTTCTTATAACTATCTAGTACCCAGTCATTCTAGTTTTAAAATGTTAAGAATGTCTTTTTATATATTTTTTTAAAATCTGGATCCAAAATTTTCAAAACTGGATTTGATTGCTATATTGTTTCAGTTTCTGCAACCTATACCAACAAGTTTTATACCTTTTATTATAACGTTTATGTGTTGGAGAAATTAGGTATAATTATAGAGCTTCTCATCTTCTGTGAGCTCTGCTCTGCTTTGTTTTGGGACAAAGTCTCATTATGCAGTCCAGGCTGGTTTTGAACTCACAGTGATCCCCCTGCCTCAGCCTCCCAAGTACTGGGATTATAGATATGTGCCTGGAAGAGATTTTTATATTCTTTTTGTGTGTGTTTGTGTGTGGTGCCAGAGATTGAACTCAGACCTTGCGCTGGTTGGGTAGGCACTTATGCTACTGATATTTTAATACTCTGCTATAATTGGCCAAATGTAGAGTATAAATATCTCAGGGATGTGGATATAGTTTCCTTCTGTCTTTCAATATGTTCTATTATCCTCTGTCTCTAGCAGGCAAATCTGGGGTCTCAACTGTATCTAGAATTTTTAAAAATTTTGACAAAAACATTTCATAGGTGGCTCTATGTACCTCCTATAATAACATCGATCTGGAGACATCAAGCCTGCTCACCACCCCTTGGTATTTCCACCAGTTACTGGCTTCAGATTCTGCTGGGTCAGCCTCTCCATTAGACACTCTATCAACTTTTCATTGAATGATTTCAGCAGTTATTAATGATCATTTCCTAGATCCATTATCTTACAGAGACTAAATAAACAATGTTAATGTTTTCATAGAGGGCTGACTCAGGAGGGTTGCAAGTTCAAGCCTACTCTGGCAACTTACAGAGTTGGTGAGACCCTGACTCAAAATAAAAAGCAAGCAAAAAAGTCTAGGGGCATAGCTCAGTGTGAGAACCCAGGGCTCATTCCCTAGCACTGAAAAATAAAAGTTGATGGTATCATTTTATTTTATTTTGCTTTTTGTCTTTTTGAAATAGGGTTGTACTATGCAGTTCAGGCTAGCCTAAAACTCACAGTGATCCTCCTGCCTAAGCCTCCCAAGTGCTAGGATTATAGGCATGCACTACCATGCCCGGTTTTGATGTTATTTTAAAACATCTTATTGTGTTTTTTCTTGTTAATTTCTTATTATTTTGTTTCTTCTATAATGAGTTCTATGGTCACAGATTTTATTTGAAATGCCAAAAGTTTCTTTTTTTTTTTTTTTCTTTTTTCCAAAAGTTTCAATATGCTAAGCAGCCATAATCCTCAGCTAGGCTTGTCGATTACTAACATGTTTCCATATTTGCTTTAGCACTCTTAGGACACATCTTTATTTTTGCTGTTCTTTTCAAATCAGCATACAGATCTACAACAATCACCTTTTAGTACATCAGCCTCTGTTCCCTAAAAGCAAAGACACTGTCCTCATTGTCACCATTACTAGATTCAATACATTCAACTTGGATTCAATATCATCTAACACAGAATTCATGAAAAAAATTTCCCAATTATTCCCCAAGGGACCATTAGATATTTTTTTCAGTTCAGAAATGCACACTACACAGTGTCGTGTCTGCTAATGTTCTTCCTCCGTCTGCTTTCTGCACTCATTCGTGGCTGTTTGTTTGTAATGGAGAGCTTAGCTTCTTTTGCAACTCTCACCCAATGTTCCGATCCCTGAATGTACCCAGTGGAAACCCCTGCGATCTGGCTTCTGCATCCCTCTGGCCCTGTTCTGTTGCTCCTGGAGAATTTCCATACCGTTCGATGCATGGGCTCTAAGCTCCTCTTGTTCTCTTCTTGCCTCAGGCCTAGGAAGAGTTGTGCGAGAAGGGGGCCCTCATCCTTCTCAGTTGAAGAATGACATTCAGACGCCAAGATCTAGATGCTATGTGGGACCGTTGTTTTTAAGATAGTGTTTCTTGGGCCGGCCAGATAGCTTAAGCAGACTAAAGCACCAGCTTAGGCAGAGCACAGGGGCTGGGGTTTGATATGTGGTGTACAGTGCAGACCCCACCTCCAAGGCATGCTGAGATGGTGACTGAAACTGGGTTAACCCCAGCACTTGGGAGGCTGAGAGCAAGAGAATCCCTATGAGTCCAATCTGTGAAGTGAGACCCTGTGGATGGTAGAGTAAAGTACAAAAATGATGTTGTTTCTAGAGCCTCTGCAGAGATAAGAAATGAGGCTTTCTTCCCCAGAAAGTTATACTATTCCTCTTTAAATCCAGTATCAAAGAGATCTTCCTCTCTTCCCCATCTTATATTTTTCCACCCCCATAGTGAGAATTCTAGTTTACAAAAAGTTTCAGCTAACTTCTCACTTGTTATATCCTCTAATACATAGAAACTACTCAGGAGGCTACCACTTCTGTCACCAAAAACTCAAAACAGCAAAGGATATCCTTAAGTTTTTCTGTCATAGACTATGTTCTGTGCCAATGCATTGAAAGTTTTACTTGGGCTAATTGTATGTTCTAGGCAGGTATTCTTTCCCATATACATACTCATACACGTTGATATAAATTCTAGTTTACTGTTTACATCCAATTTCTACATTTATCCTTTTCATTTGTTTGACTTAATTTCGCATTTTAAGTCTGCATAATTTTTTAGTTGGCTCAAAAGTCAAAGCTCACACAAGTTTTTAGTTCCATTCTTTCCTTTTGTATTCTATGCCCTTCAGCATTGAGGTGGCTATTTTTACGATCTATAGATTTTACTTTGTATGTTTATGTTTGTGACTATAATATTTCTCCTTTTTATTATTGGTGTATACTTAGGTATTTATGAAGAGAACAGTGGTTAATTTTTTTATTAATACTTTATTTTTAATGATCATAATTCATTTTTCTTTAGACTTCTGTAATTTTTTACACCTGAAATTGGCATCCTCTGTGTGTGTGTGTGTGTGTGTGTGTGTGTGTGTGTGAGAGAGAGAGAGAGAGAGAGAGAGAGAGAGAGAAAGAAAAAGAGAAACAAGAAAAATATCAGTTTGATGATTACATCTATGTAGCATACACATTGTAGTAGCCAACACCAGGCTAACTTCTTGCCTACATATTAATTAATGGTTTTCTTTTGCTTCCCTCTGTTTTCTCTATTGTTCCTAATTGTTTTCTTAGTGTATAAGAATGTATAATATTAGCATATTGTTGTTATTATTGGTACCAGGGATTGAACTCAGGACCCTGTGCTTGCCAGGCGGGTGCTTATGCCACTAAGGTATCTCCCCAGCTCCTATTTGCATGTTATTCTTTTACCTTTGCTCTCTCATTTCTGAGTCTAAAACCTAGAATTAAGATAGCAGGAATTCAACAATGGTTGCTATATTATATATTACTATCTTCAAATTATCAGATATAACCATGCAAAATTGGTCAAAAAAATTAAAAAGAAGAAAAGAATTAAAAATAAAATAAAATAAAACCTAGAATTAAATATCATCAACCTCCAGGGCCGGCCAAATAGCTCAGCAGGTTAAAATGCCTGCAAGCAGAAGCAGGGGCTGGGGGGTCCATCCTCAGGCCTAAAGTGCTGGCCTTGCCCCTGAGATGGCAACTGAGACTGGGTGTGGTGGTGCACACCTGTAATCCCAGCCCTTAGAGTGCTGTAAATAGGCAGATCACTAGGAGTCTGATCTAATAGTGAGACCCTGAATACCTTATAGACCCTTCCCTAAAATAAAGTGTCATCAACCTCCACCCTTAGTGGTTTTTCTGGTATTTCTAGTGATCTTCTGGGATACATTCCTGGCCTAGGGCATTTTTCAGAAAATCGCCTTTTCATGCATTCTGACTTCTTGTATGCTTTAAGACTGTGCGTCTCGCTATGGTCTGGACAGCTTGGTTTGCTTTGAAAAGTGGGACTGGATCAGTTAATGAAATAAGTTCTGACCAGTTAAATAATAGAGCCCTGGTCTGCATAACAGCTACACTGTAATCACTGTGGAGAACTCTGTGACGATAGCAACCTGCAACACTCCAACTTGTGGTGAACAGAAAGATGCCCAAAGGGTGTGCATGCATGCGTGGTTGTGCACAAAGCGAGGTGCGTAACACGAAAGAGAGCCACCCGATGCTTCTCTGCTTACTAGCACTGTTGGTGATCTTGAGGATTTTTATGCTTTCTTGTATATATATTTTTTTCTGAGTCACAGCATTTGTGGGATTGGAGAGAACACGATTTTAAAAAGAAAGTAAGATAAGATCTGCAGCTTTTGAGGTTTATTTTCAATGTGTTGCTTTGAATCAATACTGCAAGGCAGGCTGCACCAGAAAGGGAGCCGCGTGGTCAGCTCCGTGGCCTCAGGACAGCCTGGCGTTGGTCTTGGTGCCCTGCCTGCGCTGGGCCTTCAGTCAGTGTTTACTGGAGAAGAGAAACACTAAAATTCCCCAGCTCCAAGCGAAGTCATCACTGCTAACTCTTCTCCATCAAGGTCCTGTCTCCAGGGTCGCATTGCTAGTGAGAAGAAGAGATGGGGAGAAACAGCTTGCTATCATCTGTACCCTGGCAAAGATGATTGATGATTAGCTCCTTATTCTGAGGTCATAGAGCTGTGTTCAGTTTCACTCATTTTGAACACTCTGAAAAAGACTCCAATATTGGGAGATCAGCTAAACCCATTTAATGAAATGGTATACAACCATAAATAACATGTTTCAGTTCAGCATTTAAATTTTTTTTTTTTTTTTTTCTTTTTGAGACAGGGTCTCACTATGCAGTTCAGGCTGACCTTGAACTCACTTTTGTAGTCCAGGCTGGACTCGAACTCTCACTGATCCTCCTGGCTCAGCCTCCCGAGTCCTGGGATTACAGGCGTGCACCACCATGCCCAGCTACCAGCATTTAAAATGCTAAAATGCTTATAGTGTTCGATAGAAAGCATAGGATGACAGCACAGGATATGCCGGTGCAAAACCAAGTTTGCTGTTACAAATGCATTTCCATGTAAAATAAAAATAAAAAGAACATGGGCCAACAGCCAGTAGCAGGCCTGAGGTGGCCAACGGGGTGCTACAGGAAAGCACAAAGGGAGGAAGAGGGATAGGTGGGGGAGGGAGGGGAGGACCAGAAAGGGTTTAAAACCTGTCACTTGGATCAGAACACTTGGAGCTTAGCTTGCATTTTAGTAAAAGCAAAGGAAAGTTGTGCCTTAATACCTTGCCTGCACTGTTTTTAGTCTAAAACTAGCACTCTGCATTCTGTGTTTACTTCTTTAAGTAGCCCTGACAGGATAGTAAGCTTGTCACTGGCCTTGTCATAGTCATCCCCCCTACAATGCTGAGCAAGAACACCCTCCAGAGCAACTGAAGCAAACTTTGAGGGGAGATGAAAGGCCTAGAAAACATTTTAAATATCTCTTCAGATAACTACACTGACTATCCAGGATTAGAACCTGCTGGCCTACACTTGGAGCTGCCATCGCATCGGGCAGGATAGCCCCGGAGTCGTTATTCCTGGGGCCTCCTGATCCCACACAGATCTCTTGATGTGACTATGAATCTGTCACTTAGCCATCCCTCACTGCTCCTGGTGACAGCTCACAGGAGAGGTGGCGGCCCTTTGGTCACACATAGAGAGAGGTCCTGTGCACAACCCACTCCACAGCCACTTAGAGTATCCCCCTGCCCCCAGCGGGGATTCACACAGAACATCAACTCATAGTGAGAACCTCGCTGAGTGTGGAAATGGGAGCCTGAGAGGATGAAAGGTCAATTTTGAGTGGGAGAGAGAATGGGAACCTGAAGCAGCTTAAGAACTTTTCTCCATTTGGCCATCACCATTGAGACAGCCAGAAACGGCCCCAGAGTCATTTGACTTTAACTGTGGGTTATTTCAAAGCTCCTGCTTATTTTTTTCTCCACCCAGTGTTAGTCCCCCAAGCTTCTAGAAGAGCCAAAACAAGAAAATCACTTCAGAGTGATGCTGCAATATTTACTTTGGTGGCTGAGAAACCATTCTAATATCTCTGGTGAGGTCAGCATCGAATGCTGCCATGTTCTCCTTTAATCCTGTCTATTACAGACAAAGGTAAGGATAGGAACTTGAACACCTACAGAAGTGTTCAAGTTATAGAAATGTAAGAGGACATGCTTCAGGTCATAAACGTCTGCTCATCTCAGTCTTCTCTGTGCTCCCTCATGTCCTTGGCCCTTCTATTTCTGGGGCTCCCACCCCACTGTGGCACCAGCCCACTGTCCAAATCAAACTCTGGACACAGTCTTCCTGTCTTTGCTGAGCCTATTCTTAGAGCCTATAGTGGGGCATCTTTGCAAAAAAGTATTTTCAGTTAGGTGACCTCTAAATTGGTGTTTAGGTTATTAACAGTACAAATTTGTCTATTTTATTTTATTTTATTTTATTTTATTTTATTTTATTTTATTTTATTTTATTTTATTTTATTTTATTTTATTTTATTGCAGTACCAGGAATCAAATTCAAGACCTTATACTTACCAGGCAAGCACTTGTTCACTGAGGTAGCTCCTTAGCCCCTAGCGCTACAAATTTTTAAACCTGTTTATTTGTTTGTTTTTACTTTCAATCTCAACTATGACTCTAACTATAAAATTAGGGAAGTAAAATCACTTTCTTTCTTTCTTTTTTTTTTTTTTGTCTTGTCTTTTTTGAGACAGGGTCTCACTATACAGATCAGGCTGGACTTGAACTCACTTTGTAGATCAGCCTGGTCTTGAACTCACAGAGATCCTTCCTGCCTCGGCTTCCCCGGTGCTGGCTTTACAGGAGTGTGCCACCACATACAGTTTAAGAAAATCACTTTCAAACTCTCTCTGATAAGTCTCCAGGAAACTCTAGCTGGCAGACTCAACTGTGTAAATGACCACTGTCATTTACAAATTTAATCAGCTAAATAATCTTAATTCTAATCTGTGTTTGTAAATATACTCAGGTTGCTATGTTCATTTTTTTTTTTCAGGGTACTATATTCTATGACAACAGGACAAATTCATAATCAAAACAAGCAAACACTTCTCTAGCATTTAGAGATCCCTTGTAATTCTAATCAAATAAACTTTAAAATATCACGAAAGGAATTCTCTTAAATATTCCAGTTCTATTTACAACCTCACATCTTTGTCACTTTCCAGCTTAACATCCAAAGGTTAAAATAAGTTTCAGAGTTTTATACTAACACCACAATCTTTCAGGATCGGAACCTGCCAACTTCTCTTAGAAGTGCGAACCTACTGGGCCTTTTCAGAGCAGCCTGCTTTGGGAAGGTGGAATTCAGCAGCTGCTAACCTAGACTGGATTCAATTCATCTCTTTACTGCCTGACTGAATTCTGCATTCTATTTCATATTCCTGTTCAGCTCCATCCACAAAAGCCCCCATCTGTGTAGAACCTATCAGTCACTCTTTGGTCCAGAATTTAACTGAATCATAGTTCCGGCTGCAAAGCTGCTGGGCTACTGCCTGAAAAGCCCTTTGGATTGCGCACATCTTAGAGACTAACAGGCTCTAATTGCTCCTAACAACACCATCAACGCACACACACACACACACACACACACACACACACACACACACACCAGCTTTTCTTGCTCAAGAAGAAATACAATGAGGTAGCTGGCTATTACGAAAGGAATTCAATGTGTTTTTTTTTGTTTTTTGTTTTTTGTTTTTCCAAGTTTGAGTTGATGTTTGTGTAGCATGCTCTGTGGAAAACACAAGCCTTTTTGTCAGCGCTGCTTGAAAGGCTCGTCTCCAAGGCACCAAAAAAACCAAGCCATTGCTAGGAGAAGTTCTATTGTGTGGCAAGAGCCAAAGCTGGAAGCATTTTGTTGACCATGTGTTCCAGTCTCATGCTGTACAAATAACACTGAGCTGGGAGTTGGAGGGTGAAGCCAGAGGGAAGCCTCTCCCTATCCCCACCCTCTCCTCCCTCCCTCTCCTCCTCTGTCTGTCCCTCCTCCTCCTTTCCTCCTTCCCCTCCCTTTCTCCTCCTCTTTTTCTTTGTTCAGTTCTGGACAAGGAACCCACGGTCTTATGCACGCTAGATCCGTTGCTCCATCCATGTTCCAGGTACCATGTAGGTAAAACTGCAAGCAGGACACCCAGGCTGGCACTCAGTGACCCAAGTTGCAAAGGGCCCTCAAGCTCACATACCTTGTGTTACATTCGGAATGGACAACTTGGTCTCCACAGAGCTCCTGGAAGCAATGAGGCGTGCTTACCCTAACTACTCATGCACCAAAATACCTTAGGTTAGGGAAAGAGGCCAGATTCTAGTGGACTGAAAAGTATTCAAGAGATCAGCACAAAGAAAGTCTTTCACCAGAGTCGGAGTAAAGAAACAAGGCTGGACAGACACTTGGGTGGGGAATGGGGCCCAAGGAAGGACTGAGAAAGGAGGGAGTTGAGCACAGTTGTGTGGGAAGCAGAAGAGGACAGAGGTGATGGGCAGAGTCAGGCATGGTGTTGTACGTGCAACTCCAGCCCTGGGGGTGCTGGGCAGGGGAACTGCATGCTCGAGACCTGCTCGGCACAGTGTGGACATCTTAGCATCTGAGGGAAAATCCTAGGCTAAAATAAAACTTTTTAAAGGGGTTGGGCTACAGCTCATGTGGAGACTGAGGCCCAAAGCCCAATACTGGGGAAGAAAGAAAGATTCTGGGGGGAAGAGGATGCCGCTGTGAAGGCCGGGCGCAAGGGGAGGAGTGATGGAGGCTCAAGTGGAACGGTGATTTTGAAGAAGAGTGAACTATTTCCTTCTGCAAAGCAAAAGGAGAAAAGGGCAGGGCTGGGAATAAACAGTGTGAGGAATGTGAGAACACAATCCGGGGCTGTGTGAGGGCAGGGAAGAAGAGGAGAGGGCAGCAGGCTCTGTGGAATAATTGAGGCCTTGGACATGCCCTGAGCTTGCAAAGCCATGGGGTGAAGGAGTGGGCAAGATGGAGGGGCACTGTTGTCAGGGTGCGGCAAGCCCGGGAGGGTTGGTGTCACACCAGCCCAGCAGAGAAGAGCCTGAGTAAAGCGCCCTGGGCTGAACCTGCTGGGTGTAAGCAGGGCCAGCCTCCTGTGCGCTGGGCCTCCAACGGCCAAGTTTAGGGAGGGATCAGTCATGAGTTGCTGCCCGCATCATATGCAAAGGACGGGGACTGCTGGGAGAATGACATGTGACAGGCTTGACCCAGGATAAGAGTGAGCCTCAGCGCCTAGGACTTTTAGAGGAGAGGGGAGGGTACAGCCTGTC
The DNA here is from genome assembly GCA_004027025.1 of Myocastor coypus. Lineage (NCBI taxonomy): Eukaryota > Metazoa > Chordata > Mammalia > Rodentia > Myocastoridae > Myocastor > Myocastor coypus. The sequence continues at coordinate 126,427 of PVJA010001039.1, forward strand.
AAGAGCTCTGCAGAGCAAGGGAGACAGGAACTCCCAGCACCCAGCCCTAAGGGCTGAGGGTGAGGAGCCGAAGCCCTCTCCTCTCTTCACTGGGGAAGGGGGAAGGGGAAGCAGGAAGCTCAGCATGACTAATCAATCACCGGAGGAAGGCAAGTGGAAACCACCTCACATGGCACCTCACACCCGTCGGGCTGGCTTCTCTAATCGGGTGAAAAAAAAAATAACCAATATTGATAAGAATGTGGACAAATTCTAACCCTAGTGTTCCACCAGTGGAAACATAAAACAGGACCACCCCTGCAATGACAGTATAACAGTTTGGTTTTCTGTTTGGTTGGTTTGGTTTTGTTTTGGGTACCAGGGATCAAACTCAGAACCTTGCTCTTGCCAGGCAGATGCTTATGCCACTGAGCTATCTTCCTAGTCTCACAACTTGTTAAAGAATTAAAAATAGAACTACCCTATGATCCAACAGTCCCTGCCCTGGGCAATATCTAATAGAACTGAAAAGAGTTTGAACAGATACTTATACACCCATGTGGGTAGGAACACAATAGCCAAGAAGCAGAAATAACTCAACTGTACAGTGTACATCTTTGTATGAATGAGTAAACAACAAATACACACACATACACACACACACACACACACACACACACACACACACACACGTTGGCCTTAAGAAGAAAGAACATTCTTTTATATTCTGCAGTAGAGGAGACTTGAGCAAAGTATGTGAAGTGAAATAAACTCGTTCAAAACAGATAAACATTGAATGATTCCCTGCATGTAATCAGGAGTCAGCCTCAAAGAAACAAGCATAATGGTGGTTACCAGGGAAGTCCAGGAAGAAAACAGAAACTGTTTAATGAGTATGGAGTTTCAGATTTGCAACTAAAAAAATGTCCTGGAGATCTGTTCGGTAACAATGTGAACACTGTCGAACTGTACAATTAAACGTTTAAGATGATGAATTTTATGTTACATATTTTCATCACCATAAAGAAAAATAGAAGGAAATTCCTCTTCTGTTTCTCTGCCCTTGCCTTACAAATAGTTAACACGAAGCCCAGAGAAGGTTTCTCACTCACCCAAGGTCATACAGCTCACGGACAAAGAACTGGGACCAGAACCTGGGACTCTGACCCCTGCGGCTGGAATCCTTCCATATCACCTGCTCTGTGAGAGGTGCTGAGGTCATAGAAACATGCCCCAGCGGATGTAGCATGACAGTGACACTCGGTAAGCCCGAAATGGGGAATCATTTTATTCTGCTCTTAATTGCTAACGAGTCTGCACCCTTACCTCAGATCTAGCTGCTCCTTGGTGAAACAGCGAGCTCTAACAGGCCCAGCTGGAAACCTCCTGATACTCCCAGCTCCCCTAGGCTGAGTCAGGCCAGAAAGCAGGCAAGAACAGCTTTTGTGTTCCTGGGCTGTTCCCCCTGTAATTTAGAAGTCCAGACAGTTGCACCGGAAACCAAGAAGGGGCCCACTTAAGGGCCAGCTCAGTGTGGGGTCTCCGGGTGCTGCAGGCAGGGCAGCAGGTCATGACTTGCAGGCTGAAACCAGTTTCCTGACGCATTCCCTCAAGCTCAGGAAGGAGGTCCTCCCTCACACAGAGGACCTTGCCTTAGGCTCCTTATTCCAGAGCCCATCCAAGGCACACCAGGAAAAGCTAGCCTCAGCTGCAGAAGCAGAGGAAAACCAGACCTCGTTTCTGCCTGGGTGAGGTCCGTCCATTGCCTTCTCTTTTGCACTGTAAGTTCCTATTGTTTCCATGGAAATAGTGAGTGTGGGTGAGATCCTTGTAGGACCTGGGCACTATTCGTGCATGGTGATTAGGAGCCATGGCTTAGTGGTTCCAGAACTCTCCACAGGCTTCAGGGTGCTATCTCCCAAACTATACTCCTCCTGTCTCCTTGACACTTAAGCATACAACACCCCTCTGAGCTCTGGAGTGTGGGGAAAATCCTTCCTTCATAAATATGTCCTGCAGTGAAGAACTAAATAAAATATTTAGGCAAGGACATTTCTAAAGATCTTTCCACTCCAGAAATATTTTCTTGCTTTCGGCACCCTTCCTGGGGCTGAAGCAGGATGCCTATAAAAAGCCTTCTGTGTTCCCTTAAGCATTCTTAATGAAGCCCCGGGAAGCATGGGCTATGGTAGGGGTCACCACCCCAGCGGCTGGAGATGCCAGCTTGGCCCGTCTCCTGCCCTCCCGCTGGCAGCCCTCTGCCCACGTTCCTTAAGGGAATTGGCCGAGCTCCTGGCTTGTCTCGCCTGCATGTCTGCTAGTTATCGAACAAAGGCTGGGATTATTTCCATGCCCAGTTTCCCAGCTGCTCGCAAGCAGGGAGCCAAGAAATCAGCTGAACCAGCAGGGAAGATGGAACCGAGAAGCCCTCTAGCAAGACATGGCCACACCTGAACTACTGTTCCCACGTGCCTGTCCTGTAACAGCCAGTCAGCCTTGCAGGAGACACCCAGGGAGTCCTGCTTAGTGCCGACCCCAGAAGACAGGGATTTTGGGAAGACCGCGATCTTGCGCAGACTGTGCCAGGTGTGAATGGGGGGTGGGGGTGGGGTGGGGAAGGCAAGGCCCAGGGCCAGCCAGGTAGCTCAGCAGATTAAAGTGCCTGTTTAGGTGGGACCTGGGTTCAATCCCCCATGTGCAGTGCAGGCCCCGCGCCCCCAGGGCACGCAATTGAGACTGGGCGTGGTGGTGCCTGCCTGCAATCCCAGTGCTTGGGAGGCTCAACACAGGCACATTAGTAAAAGTCCGATCTGGTTTTTTTTTGTCTTTTTGAGACAGGGTCTTGCTATGCAGTTGAGGCTGGCCTTGAGCTCACTTTTGTAGCCCAGGCTGGTCTCGAACTTGCACTGATCCTCCTGCCTCAGCCTCCTGAGTGCTGGGATTACAGGCGTGAGCCACCACACCCAGCTCTGGAATTTGTGATTGATTATTGTGGGTGTGGGTGATGCACCTCCCCCTGGGCAGTTGACTTGTGTTTCAGTGTACCAAAGGAAGAGAAGTCAGCTGCTTGAGCTGCTGCTACTCTCTCCCTGCTCTCTTGCTCTCAGCTGCCGCCATGAAAGGTTGCCCTCTGCCGCGTGCCTCTCTGCCTTGGAGCCAGCTGAATATGGACTGAAACCTCCAGTAACTGTGAGCTAAATAAACCTTTCCTTCCCTCATGTTGAGTGTTGGGTATTTATCTCAGCAACGAGAGAAGAGTGACTAAGGTGCTGTCTTCTGGGTGAAACTTCCCACTCCAGAGTAAATGCTGCCAAAGTGCCTTTTTCACAAGTATGTTGCCTTCTTTATTTTATTTATTTAGTATTTTAGGGAAGGGTCTACAGGATGTTCAGGGTCTCACTACTAGATTGCACATATAGTGATCCGCCTATTTATAGCCTCCCAAGAGCTGGGATTACAGGCACTTACCACCACACCTAGTCTCAATTGCCCTCTCAGCGTAACGTGGGGGCTGGGCCTGGGGATCCGAACCCTGGCCTCTGTTGCCTTCTTTATATAGCTGAGGTTTAAAAAAAAAAAATGTCATTGGATCAAGACTTTTTTTAATAAAGCACCTCTGGGAGCCAGCAAGATGGCCGCAGCAGTCTAAAGCACTTGCTTAGGCAAGCTTAGGTGATCCTTGGCACCACATTCTGTACCAGCCCCATCCCTAGAAAGAGAGAGATAGAGAGTGAGAGAAAGAGAGAGAGAGAGAGCCTCCAATACTGGTAAGGGAAGTTGCAAAGGGTTACAAATCATCACTCATTTGGGCAGTGCTCTTCTGTGCAGTATTTGTGAACAAAACGCAAGCTGGGAACATGGGCCAGGAGAATGTGACATACTTAGCATCATCTGCTTTGATGCTGGAAAGGGTGCTTTAGGACCTTTCACTTCCAGACCCTTGTGAGCAGCTGTCACCCAGTGTCCCCACTGGGAGCCTACAAAGTCCTCAGTCAGCCACACTAGATTTCTGCTATTCCTACCCAACTCCCATCCCAGCCACTGTCACTCCTTCCAGTCAATGGCAACTCCATCTGTCCAGTTGTTCAAGCCCAAAGCCCCAGGGTCCTATTTGAAATTTTACTACATTACCCTCTTATGCCAGACCAAGTTGGTCAAGAAATTCTGTTGGTTCTGACTTCAAAATATGATCTAGAAGGTCTCCACTTCTCCCTAGATCTGTTGTACCACCCCAGCCTAAGACACCTTTGTGCCCGTCTCCTTCTTTGCTTCCCCTCTTGCCTGAGTGCAACCCATGCCCACCAGTGTGCATGCTGGGAACTGAACCTAGAGCCTTGCATTTCCTAGGTGAGTGCTTTACCACTAAGCTAACTCCTTGGCTTCAAGGAACCTTTCCAACAAGTCAATTCATGGCTCAAAGTCAGCCCACAGCTTCCTGTTCTACATGACCTAGAAGCTCAGGTCCTTGCTGTGATACAACTCCACCCAGTCCGTACCTCCTACTCTTCCCAACCATCTGAGGATCACCCCAGACCACCCTTACTGTCTCCTGGCCTTTCCTCCAGAGCATCGGGAAGATATTCACTTCAAGGTCTTTCCACAGGTTGCTTCTCCTGCCTGAACCCCGGGTCCCTCATCTCAATACCTCCCTTCAGTGTTTCCTTGGTGAGGCTCTACCAGCTCCCAACACACATGCAAAAGCTTTCCCCATGTATATGCTCTAGATTGATTCCAGCTTTGTTTTCTAGAGCTCATCTATGCTACATATTATTGGTTTTCTTTCTTAAAATATAAGTTCCTTGAAGTTAAGATTTTGCTTACTGATGTGGCCCCTTCATTGTCCAGAATTGACACACAACTAATGCATTTTGTCTTCTACAGGAGGGTGATGAGCCTGCTCATGTCTACTTTTTTATTCCAAATAGCCACCCATACCCTTGACATCATAAGTTGCTTCACATGTGGGCTAGACCATTAGTTCATGGGCCCAAAGATAGTCCCTTATTTTCACATATTGTTGGAGTAATGAAAGAAACAGTGTCAGGAGCTGTGTGGAGACAGAAAGTTTCCATCTGGGCCACACAGCCTGAATTCCTCCAAGCAGCCTCACATAAGGCTTCTACTAGAAGTTTTGTGTGTATACACATCCTGTCTGGGAGAACTGATATCATCAACCCCAGGAAACCCAACAACAACCTCATACCAACAGTGTGTTGGATTGACAACTGGGGCTGGACTTGTTACACCCAGCTGAACTGAGTCAGCATGGTGCTGGGTGTAGGAGGCCCACCTGAGGGTTGTTGCCACCAGCATAAAAAAGAGAACTGGAGAGGAAAACTGGTGTGCTGCTGGGTCTCCTGGAGGAGCTTGTCAAGCTGGTTTTTCTACTATGAACTTGGCCATTCTTTTTTTTTTTATTTTTTATTACTTTTAATAAGAAATAACAATATGATAGTTTCAAAACACACTAGTAGTACATTCTCAATAATTGACACATCGCATATTGTTGTCTTCATAGTAGTTATATAGAGCACAGGGTGTGGACATGATAAATTTTCTAATCGATATTGGTAAGGAAAGAAAAAAAGAAAAAATTTCTTCTCTTTGAACTGAGAGGAAGTAGTTGTATACATAGTTCAATGTTCCATAATTACATTGGGTTACCGGTGAAACTGGCAATGTTGGAGGCTGTTGATTTAAGCCTCTTACAGGTCATCATACTAATTTAGCTCTGCATTTTATGCCTCGCAATTAAGCTTTTCCACTAGGTGATCAAGGGCAAGTTAAAGCAAGACCCATATAACAAAACATTCATGTTTTGTATCTTCCAAAAAAACAAAATCAAAAGATCAGCTATTCTTATCACTGGAGAAGCTCAGGACCTCACTATTGCTGAGGATGGCTGTGGTACTCTTTGGAGGAGCTTAGGTCCTTACCTTGGGCTTTGGTTACTGGTGGCAGTGCAGATCCCTCAGCCTGCTGGCACAGATCCTTCATCCTGCCAGCACAGGCTTTCTGGCCTCCACCACTGACCTTTGGGCCTTCCCAGTGCAGATCCTTGACACAAAGTCACATGAGACATTGCCCTGGGCTCTAAGAGCTGGACTTGTGGAGAAGATTGCTGTGGGCTTTAGCTCATCAGCTGGACTTGTGCAGGACATCACCGTGGGACCCAGGCCCTTGACTGGATTCTTTGGGTCTTTAGTGGGTGGATAGATTTCCTGCACTCTCTTTGCATTAGATTCTTTGGGTGACAATTGTAATCTTATAAATGATGTATCCCGTATTAGACTGATTCCCTTGAAAACCCTGGCTACAAAGACAGAGAGAGACATCGTGAAGGAAATGGCACTTAGAACAAACAGCACACAAAAGAAAGAAGTGTTACTCCTAAGTCTGAATGGCAGAGAATCTAAAAATAACTTGCCATCTTCAAAGGGGAAGTGTTTGCCATATATTCAAAATTAAAAGACGAATACACCCACTGGGGGACAGAGGAGGGGAGAGCTATGATGCCTCCTTCTATTAATATCCTGGCTTCTTTCCTGAGAACACAGAGTCCTTCCAAAAGGATGGCCCTGTCTTGCTTCTGTTTTCCAAAAATGATGGTTACTGAACTTAGCTGTAAGGTGTGATCTCGTTGTGCTAACAAGTTTTTAGCCTAGTGCTGCTGACAGCTAAGGACACATTTCCCACTGAGTGTCAAGAAGCTCGTGAGCCGAGCGTGGTGTCTCATGCCTGTAATCCCAGCACTCGGGAGGCTGAGGCAGGAGGATTGGTGAGAGTTTGAGACCAGCCTGGGCTACAAAAGTAAGCTCAAGGCCAGCCTCAACTGCATAGTGAGACCCTGTCTCAAAAAGACAAAAAAAAAAAAAAAGAAGAAGATCGTGTTTGTATACAAAGCACCTACTATGTACCAGGGATTTTCTACTTCACTTCTCACACACAAGGGCCATCTCACTGTCTCTGCTTCTCAGATGTGAAGACTGAAGCTTAAGTGAGTTGCTCAAGGTCACTCAGGTAGGGAAGATTTGAACTCAGAACAAGTTGGCCCTGCAGACTCTGCTCCTTCCACCATGGGGTAATGGCTTTGGCCTCCAGTGGTGAAGAAGGAGGCTTATGACTATTAGCTATGAATTAGCCTAATTGGGAAGCTTTTGACCAACAAAACACAAAATGCTCCACTTCTGCACACTGAGATGTTTCCTTCCATCAAGAAAATGGCACTGGAAAAGAGGGGACAAAACATGGGACAGGGTACAATGATGAAACAAAATGATTTATTCAGACCAAAGAAGTAAAACATGACCCAGCTGCAAAGGATCTCTTTCAGCGCCAACATCTAACCATAGATGACAAAGAACTTCGTCTACAAGGTGGGAGTATCTGTTGATGTTTCCCTTATGATGTTTTTATAACCTGAAGCACCTCTGGCAAGTTAAGTCCTTAAATGTACATTTTTTTGATCTATCTACTAGGGCTGACCCACTGTCATAGGAGAAAATGCAGGCAAAGTGGCTTTAAAAACAGAGTTTTCTTCTTTATTTTTATTTTTTTAAGTATTGGGGAATAAACTTAGGGTCTTTTCACTAAGTTGTATTCTGGCCTTTACTACACTTAATCAGAAGGCACGTTTTAGCTTTTAAGAAAATAAATTGGGGGTGGGGTTGGGGAGATAGCTCAGCAGTATAAGTACCAGCCTGACAAGCACAAGGACCCAAGTTTAGTCTCTGGTACCAGGTGAAATGCTGCATCCAATAAACACATTCAACACTCAAATAAAATACAGTGATTTTTCTTTTTTTTAAATTTTGACAGCATCTCACTAAGTCACCAAGTTGCCCAGCCTGGGCTTGAACTTGTAACTCTCTTGCTTCAGCCTCCCAGAGCACTGTGATTATAGGTGCCCACCACCATCCTTGGTTCATTTATTTTTATGTAGTGTGACAGCATTTGAGAGTTGGCAAATTCAGTAGCACTGTGTCACTCCCAGGACACATGGCTCTTGTCTTGCCATGTTGATCCTCACCATCCCTACACACTGGCTTGTCTTTCTGGGGCAGTTTTTGCAGTCTGGGTGCCCCAGACACGCTACACACACAGATGATGTCCTTGACCTTGAATGATGGAAACAGAATCATTTGCCTTGGGAAAAATAAAACTGCTGGGATTCCAAGCCCAGCGTGGAAGTATCAGGCTTCCTGGGAACATACGCTTCTCCCTGAGAGAGAGCAAGATGGGCAACTCCAGTGGCTCAAGGAAGCTGGGCGTGGTGGCGCACACCTGTAATCCCAGCAGTTGGGAGGCTGAGGCAGGAGGATCAGTGCGAGTTCGAGACCAGCCTGGGCTACAAAAGTGAGCTCAAGGCCAGCCTGAACTGCATAGTGAGAACTTGTCTCAAAAAGACAAAAAAAAAAAAAAATGGCTCGAGGACTTCTCAAGCCACTGCTCCTGTCATGTGCTCTAACGTGCCCAATACCGGCCAAAGCAAACTCCACATCACAACCCACACACCAGGAGCAGGAGGACACTGCTCCATGGCGGTTGCAGAGTTTATCACACTACTATAGGCGGCAGGGAATCTGGAGAATTCAGACTACCACCTGTGGCTGTGTTATGCAAAACCTCAGGAGCTTGAATCTTGTAGGTTCAAAATCATTGAATACTGGTGGTCTTTTAGGATTCTGAGTAACATAGCATGGGTTTAGGTAGGATGTAACGAGGCCTGTTGTTCACCAACTATTGGAACTCTGCAGAGCAGGTGCTGTCCCATAAAAAGCAGATTTCTCAGCACACAGGAAGCAAAAAACATGTAATTGTCTCTAAAATAGCAGTTTTGTTCTCCTTAAATAGAGCTATCCATTGGAATCAAGCCCTTTTGTGAAAATAGACCTTCCAAGCTGAGTCCCAATAATATTTTTCCCTAGAGAGTTACAGGTATTGTAATCTCATCCAAAGACTCTTATTTTTGAATAGAGCTTTAATTACATTTCAGGCTTGGTCATAATTGTGCCTTCTGAATGAGTGCCTTGTCCAATACAGTCACACTAACAGCTCATCAAGATGTCTCCAGGGCCAGAAAACTAGCTTAGCAGATTGAAGAACTACAAGCAGGCCCAGAGGCCGAGGATTCCATCCCTGGGGCCTGCCATGCCCGGCCCCACCCCCAGTGCACGATGACACAACAATTAAGACTTGGTGTGGTGGTGTGTGCCTGTAATCCTAGCTCTTGGGAGGCTGTAAACAGGAGAATCACTATGAGTCCTATCTAGTAGTGAGACCCTGAATACCCTCAGACCCTTCCCTAAAAATACAAAAAAAAAAAAAAAAGAAAGAAAGAAGAAAAAAGCTGTCCCTGTTGTGATCCCTTCCTGCCCCACGGATTTAATGTCTCCCCTTCTACCTTTCTTCACACCCATCTCTTTGGGACTCTTGTCACCTGTTCCACCTCTGATAAGCCTTTCCATTCCCATTCCCACCCCGAGCAGGCTGGCTACCTATTCTTCTCTTCCACGGCAATACTGAATACACACCAGTCATGTAGGCTTAACATTCTGCAGCAAAATTACTTAACTATAATTCCATCTCTTCTTTATTGTGAGCTCCTTGAGTTCAGGGGCTGTGTTTCCTGTCACGTGCTTCACGTCTCTAGTATTCATCATGGTGCTTAGAAAATATCAGGGACTAAGAAAGAGTTAACCAAGGTAGGGGAGTGTGTTAGTCAGTATAGACTTAGCACAAGCTCAGTGTATTTTCTGCTCCTGCAAAATATGAATCATAGGTTCCTGACTGAGTAGCTTGCATCCAAATGTAACGCAGAAGTCCAGCCTTCTTCCCTCCTGCAGCACTGCTGTCTTCAATATGTGGCCTATGTGAACACTGAAAACAAGGAATAGATCATGAGGAAAGTCACAATGGATGCTTGACACCTTGGCCCAGAAGTGACCATTCCATTTTCCCAGAGCAGGACAATTTCTCCACTTAGATACAGGAAGCCTGGCAGGGCAACAGCTCTGTACCATTAAAGGAGCTTGCCTGTCATAGTCACATTCTTGTCCCTGGAACATAACCCTCAATACCCACAGCTCTTATGGGGTGCAAGGTTCATTTTGGCTCATAGTCTTTAGAGGCTTTGTCCTGTACCTGGCTGACTCTAAGGCAGGGAGCGCATGGAGGAGGAGTCTGGTGGAGGAGAACTGCTCCCATCATGGTGGACAGGAATTAGAGAGTGGATGGAGATGCCAGAGAGGACACTGTGCCCTCCAGGTCACTGCCCTGGTGACCTGCCTCCAGCAGGCCCTGCCTCTAAACAGAGCACACAGGGGTTGATTCACAAATAGGTGTAGCATCCCTGTGATTCAGTGGCTTTCTGAGAGCCCGCCTCCAAGGGCTTCAGAGCTTGTGGGGACACTGTAGTTCTAAACCATACCAGTGAATCTGCAGCAGCCAGCTAGCTGTCTCAGCCACAGGGAGAAGAGGGAAGGAAAAAAGAGGGAGAAATGCCATGCTTTAAATGCCATAAAGTTACCATGTAAGCAGTGAGTAAAGCCTTCTGAGTGCAGAACTCGATGATACAAGGCGTGCTCAAGTATTATACGGCCGACACAACTTTCCAGCTCCTGGACTGCCTGACATTCCTGGAAGCTTACACCGATTAATCAATAACTTCCCACTCCTCCCTCCTGCCAGGGCCAGGCAGCCTCTAGAGGACTTGCTGGCTCTACGATATGACTCTCCTAAGTATTTCACAGGAGGCATCGTGGAGTCTCTGTCCTTGGCTCTGGAACATTTCACTTACCGTGTTTTCAGAGTTTAACCATGTTGTCACATGTCACTTCTTTCCTTTTTAAGATGGGGCAATATTCCATGGTGTGTACATGGGACAGTTTTTCTACTCATTAATGGACAAGAGGAACTGGTTTTATTAGCCAGAATAGGTGAAATGCAAGCCCAGGAAAGAAAAGGCCCAAGGCATTTCTTTTCTTGTACAAGTATGAACTAGAACTGTCTTCTGCTAATTGCAGATAATGCTGCTATAAACATGCCTATCCAAGTATATACCTGGCTCCCATTTTTATTTTTAATGTATCTGGTACAGGGTCTCCCTACACAACTCAGATCCATAGGGATCCTCCTGTTTTTAGCCTCCCTGGTGCTGGGATTACAGGTGTGCACTACCACATTACGTCTCCGTGGCCAGTTCAGCATGCCCAGGGGTGGAAATGGCATAGCATGTGGTGCCGAGGGAACTCCAGTCCCTGTGCTTACCTAAGCAAGTGCTTAGTCTGCTGAGCTATCTTGCCAGCCCTACCTAGCTCTAATCTGAGCAACTAATTTGAAGATAGCATCATATAATATAGTAACCATTGTTGAATTCCTATTACTTCGTTTAATGAAATCTTGCATCTTTTCTAATGCTGTGTTTTTTCTATTACTATGTTGCATTCATTGAAGTAAAAAATAACATATATAATATATATTATATGTATTATATAAATACATAATTAGAGGAGTCTAAATACATGGGTGATGCCCATGTTTTTTTTTTAAGAGTAAAATATTGATTTTTTTTATACACACTCTAGGCACAATGAATCACTCTTAACTAGTCATTGTAATATAAACTTGACTCAAAATCCTAGTTTCTAGGGGCTGGGGAGATAGCTCCGAGGCACAAGTGCCTGCTGGGCAAGTGCAAGGTCGTGAGTTCGAACCCTGGTCCCACAAAAAAAAAAAAAAATCCTAGTTTTTAGAGGCCTGCCAAGAAACAAGTTTAGGAGATGGATTTTTCAATCTAAGATTCGCAAACCTGTTGTGTTATTTTCTGCATAGCCTTCTTGTGAAGTCATAATTTACCCCACATTTTTACTCTACAGAATTAATTTCATGATTATATATTCTCTTTCAATTTTATGGTACATATTATATATACTTTTTTTGGGGGGGGGTATTTGGCCCAGTTTCTTATTTTCAAGTACTACACTTGAGAGAGACAATTACAGTAACTGAGTTTACACCAGGAGCAGTACACATCAAAAAGACAAGAGTGACATATATTCCAAACATAATTTTAGCGTTACATTGTGCTATAATCAATATGCTGAACCCATTGAAGGTTCTTAAGACCAATATCTGATTCATCCTGTGTACATCAGTGTATGGTTTTGCTATTGATATGTTTTCTGCTTTATCTGCTTCCAGTCGGTTCGTTGTTTAGTCCATAACACATTCAGCTGTGTTATGCCCTTAAGTTCTTGTTTTCTTCTTTAAAGTTCTTACATTAGGGAGAATATACAATATTTACACATATAGGTCTGGTTTATTTCACTAATGAGTATATGTTCAATATACATCCATTTATATATGAAGTCTTCAAACTTATCATTCTTTATGGATGAGTAGTATTCCATTGTATAAAAATACCACATTTTCTTTAACCATTCTTCAAATGATGGACATTTTGGTTGTTTCCAAGATTTGGCTATTACA
>PVJA010001040.1:0-10056 GCA_004027025.1 Myocastor coypus
AAAAAAAAAAAAAAAAAAAAAAAAAAAAAAAAAAAAAAAAAAAAAAAAAAAGAGAAATCAAGAAATCAACCAATAACAAATGCTGCAGAAGCTGTGGGGAAAAAAAGAACCTTTATCCACTGTTCATAGGAATGCAGATTGCTATAACCATTATGGAAATTAGTGGAGAGTTCTTCAAAAAGCTAGGATTGTCAGTTCCATTCAAACCAGGTATTCCCCTCCTATGTATTTTTCCAATGAACTGAAATACTCTACCATGGTGATTTATGCTTACCCATTTTTTTTTTATAACAGTACAATTTGCTTTAGATGAATTTTGGAAACAAACCAAATGTCATCAACTGAGAAGTAGATAAAGAAAATGTATAATTTTTACACAATGCACTATTATTCAGCTATAAAAGATGATAAACCCTAGGCTTTTATAGGTAAAGTGATGCAACTGTATTGGTGAGATCAGCATGTACAAACATTGTATTATCTCACCAGTGTAACAACATGAAAGAGTAAATAAAATGTGAAAGGGAAAGAATCTATTCAATGGAAGGAAAAACTGGAGTGAAGAAAAAGAAAGGAAAAAGATATATTTATGTATAAAGTCAGTATAGCTTGTATAATTTTACTGCTGATATCTGCTGTTCTGTTGAAAGGAACAGTTAATGCATAATTTTTTCCTTTGTACTTCTCTTTTCAATGTCTTTTTCTACCATTTTTTGCATGTTTGTATCTGGCGATCTAAACAACTAATTTGACATGTAATACAACAACCATTATTTAATTCCTACTATCTTATTTAGTAAAATTCTATATTATTTCTTATTTTTTAATCATTTTTATCTTTCAAAAATAAGTTATAATAGGGGTTTCAAAATTTCTATTCAAATCTCCTGTTTTACTTGTCTTCCTTAAGTTGGTTTAATGTCAAAGAAGACTGAAATAATGTCAAAAAGAAAGACGAACACAATGCCTATCTGCAGACTACAATTTAACCTGTAAACCTAAAGTGACTTTTTTTGGTGGAACTAGGGATTGAACTCAAGATGTTGCACTTGCCAGGCAGGCACTTGTGCCCCTGAGCTATATCCCCAACCCCCAAAGTGACTTATTTTTAACATCCAGATGTAATATATATATATATATATATATATATATATATATATATAATTAGATTTTACCTAACTCTAGATCTCATACATTTTATATTTCCAATGTTATCTAAATTTTAACATTAAAATTTAACTCTCTAGAACATTAGTGTGAATACTCTTTCTCTCTATCTCCTATACACACAGTGATTTACACAAAATTTGCACATAAAACACACAAGGATAATCAGAATATATAAATTAAGGAGTGTTAGATTTATTTTACTTTGTTAATTCTGTGAGAAGCAACTGGGTAACAGTATTTTTTTTTCACTTTTACCTGTCTTAATTTCTTATATATTTCTTCTTTATTTCTTCTCCAATTTTACATACATATATCTGGCAATTTTAATAACTGGTGGAAAGACAACATTATGCATTACAACAAATACTGTGAAATTCTGACAGAGAGAGAGAGGGAGAGACAGATAGACATAGAGACAGAGAGAGAGAGAAAGAGAGAGAGGGAGAAGGAGAGAGAGAGGGAGAGGGAGAGAAAAAGGGAGAGGGAGAGGGAAAGAGAGAGAGAGAGAGAGAGAGAGAGAGAGAGAGAGAGAGAGAGAAGACATAAGAGCTGAGGACTCAGGGGCATAAGTGCCTGCCTGGCAAGTGCAAGGTCCTGAGTTAGATCCCCAGACTCTCTCTTCTCTCTCTCTTTTTTGTAGTCTGGGAAAGAAAATATCTTTGTAGTTCTTGAGATATTTTACTGAAATAGTGATTAATGAGCTAACTTTTTAACACTGACAAGAATTTAACCAGTAGCATTAAAATTGCAATTTTTAAGAATAAAGAAGAGAGTCAAATACAAAGATGGGGTAATATAAGTGTAAGAGTTAAAAATATTGCATTTTAACAGTTGCTTTGTAGTCCAGGCGGCTCTCAAGGGCTAATGGTCATATGTTTTCCTGATTACTTCAGGGATGTTATTTTGGAGGCTTTCAAAATGGAAAAAGTTTGAGGAAATTACACTGAAGAAATTATCACAGATTACAGAGGCATGCTTCTCTGCCAGTTATCTAACTGCTTGATAGGCAGGAGTGTTGAACAACACTGCTTCAAAGTCTGTATCCCATTGTCTTCAAATAATACCATAGATGTGAACATTTTTCTTCTATCAAATTGGTATAATAATTGTAAAAAGCCCTATTTCAGTTTTGTTGTAGTGATCAAATGAGATGATGAGTGTAAATTATTTAGAGCAGTACCAATTAACAGATATTTAATGAATGTCTGTGTTAGTAATATTTCATAGACATCAATAACAACTTTACTTATTTTGTTAGGATTAATAATATTATTTGCTTACCTTTCTAGAAAATAACATACTCTAATGTGAGGTAAGTAGCCTTAGGAACAGCGAGTTGTCCAACATGAGGAAGGCACATTAAAAGCAGGGAAGACATAGGGTGATATAAGCAAGCAATCTTCACCTAACATAGCCCAAAGCCTTCCCAAAGGGGATTCAACAAGCCAAAGGCTCTCATACCATTAGAAAAGTTCTATTACTCATCATGTTTGAGTGAGCCAAAACGGTTGTCTTCGGGCAAAATTTTTTTTTACAAGGATATATATTTAGTGATAGCCACAAAATGAATATTCATTATGCAAAAGACGAGCTAGAAAGTCATAACCTGGTAGTCTACCAATTTCATTATAAACTGAGCCTTTTCTGAACCAGAACTCAAGTAATGTAATATGTTTAAGCATCATTAAATACTAAAATACCAACAAATTAAGCTTTAAATAAGTTTGAATTATTACCCCTGTGTAATAAATATGTTGTGGTACTAATAAAAGCTTAGTTGACTTTAATATGAATATAATTCTATGTGATTTGAATGAAGTTCCATTATTTATGACACATAAATTTAAAAGTATGTGCAGCTTTTAAAATTATAACAAAGTATTCTAAAGATTGAAAATGATAAATTCTGGTTCAGTAGTGGAAAAGCTATCTTAAAGTCAGTGAAATTTAATGAAAAATCAATGAGAAAACAGAAACAAATGTTACAGGTTGTGTCCTGAATTGTAGAAAGGCTAGGGTTTGTTGGAAAATTACATTTTGTTAATGTTAGAAGATAAGACTAGAAGGTAATGTAATTGAGGCTGAAAGCATTTCAAAATAATATTTATTTTGAATTTAATAATCTTTTTCCTTCACAATCAAGTAAAATTTTTGTAAGGGAAAATATTAATTTCATGACATGGGGGACACAAGAGAATGAGAATAAATAAATACTGATTCCTCACAATGAATATATATTCATATATATATTAACTTGTTGCAAATATATACTAATATGAAAGGGAAGAATGTTAGTATTATTTTTCTACTCAGCACGGTAGAAACATTTCTTTCTTTATTTATTTTTTTTAACATTTCTTTATTTTTGTAATGATTATTTTTATTATATTTCTTTACTGCTGTGGGGTATAAAGTTCTCTATCATCTATCTATCTGTCTATCTATCTATCTATCTATCTGTCTATCATCTACCTATCTATCTATCATCTATCTACCTATCTACATTGGACCCAGTGCCTCATGCTTGATCAGTACACATTCCATCACTGAGCTAGATGCTCAAACAGATTTTGCATTCTTACATGAGTTATGGCAAGCCCTCTTGCCTTTTGTCTTTCAGTATGTCTCAGGGTACATAAAAGCAGTATTTTACCTATGATTCTTTTATGAAGAGTTGGACATTTAAGGAGTAGTCTGTTTAACCCTTGAAACTTTATTATGAATCATTCTTGGCCATGTTCTTTTCAAGCATGTGGAGATTTCAAACATCAACAGACGTAAGTCGCATGGACAGGTGAAGCAAATGCTCAAAGTGTCTCACAATCTTTCAACAGAGCTAATAATAGAATCTGGTATAAAGTGAAAAAAAATGGCCATCTTTAAAAGCAAAAAAAATACAAGTAATGATAGGAAAATTCAACATCCTCCTACTTTGATTAAAGCTACAAATTAAATAAATTGCAATGAAAAACCCCATTTAGTTTAGCCAAATTGGTACAGTAAGGGAAAAGAGCAGATGGTGACTCTGTGACTGTGGACAGTACTCTCTAAAACCTGAGAATGCTTCAGGGGGCACAAGGCAGGAGCAATATATTGTTGCCTAGATTTACATTTTGCCCTAGTTGTTCTTGGATATGAAGGAAAACATAATTCTTTCTTTCTTTTCTCTCTCTCTCTCTCTCTCTCTCTCTCTCTCTCTCTCTCTCTCTCTCTCTCTCTCTTTTTCTTTTTTTTTTTTTCTTTGCCTGGAGGTTCATCAACTGCTTTGGAGATTATGATGAAATATTATAAAAATAAAAAGATGTATTTTACTTAAATTATTTTTTTGGGGATTTGTTTTTTTCATTTATGTATTTGGCACAAGGTCTCACTGCATAGCTCAGACTCATAGTGATCCTCCTGTTTTCAGCCTCGCCAGTGCTGGTATTACAGGTATTTGCCACTAGGCTCAGACTCAGTTACTAGCTCAGTATGCCTGGGGGTGGAGCCAGTGCAGCCTGTGGGGCTGGGGCTCAAACCCTAGTCCCTGCTCATTGACAAAGTAGGTGCTTACTCCGTTGAGCTATTTTGCTGGCTCTGGATTATCTCTTAATAACAGTTACTTCAACCAACAAGAACCACCTAACATAATCACAATTACTAAATACTTTGAGATAAAATGTCCACTATAAGAAATTTGGGAAAGTATAAAAACAAAGAGTATATTGTGTTTGGGGAAATAAAAGATCCACAATTCACATCATAAAGTGTTAACATGTTTCAGAAAAAGCTTGTGCAATTGATAAGCAGATTTTATCAACTACATTTGGTCACTGTGACTATAGGAAATATGACATGATTTTGCATTGGAATGGGTCAATCAAATAATTTTACAATGAATAAGCAAAACTGAAAGCAATATTGGTTATTGAAAGTTTATGAAAATTATGAGAAAAAGTATATCGCTTAGTATTTTGTTTTTATGAGGAAGGTTTCTATGTATAATTGGCATAATATCTCACTCTATTTGACTTAGACAAGTATTTCTTAAACCATATAACAATAAGCACTTTCCTGGCAAGTGCAAGGGCCTGAGTTCAATCCCTGGTTCTGCAAAAAACAAAACAAAACAATATCACCAGACATAGGAGGCAGATGATTCAGGGTTGATTAATTCAACAATTGAACCCTGCCATGAAAGATAGAAATTTTTCTAATATCTTCATTTTCAGTCTTAGAAATGATAAATTATCTCTATTTGGGGTAAAAAATGATTTAAAATGCAGATAACCCATAGAACATGTTTCCCCCAAGTAGAATACAGGAAAGCTTCTTCTTCAAGTACGAGAACAATTTGCATTAACACAGTTTGGTTAACTGAAGTCACTCCATGCTCAGGCAAATGAAAAGTCAGTTAAAGGCCAAATAGGAAAAAAGAATAATAAAGGTGACAGTAATGATAGGATAGTTATAGTCATGTATCATATATGTCAGAGTTAACATGTCTAGATGTTTTATATGATGTATATCTTAATATATATTAATTCATATACATTGATGTAGAAGAAAAGTTTTATAAACAAGAAATAACATTCATAGAATCTATTAAATAAATAGAATTCTGTACTATAGTATGTGAATAATATAAAATGAGCAAAATTTCTATGTAATTGTTTAGTTATTGTGTTACACTGTTGTTAATAAAATACTGCAAACTACAATAATAGGTTTTGTGGTGGGCTTATAGTTCTTTATAGTTTCTTATTTTTCTTAGAAACTATGCATTCTACATAAAAGATTATTCAAATTAGATCATAAATTTAAATATAATTTTATTTGACTTTTTAGAAGGTATGTGTAGAAGAAAAGATAGTGTTGGGTTAATGCAACATAAAAATCATAGTTCATAAAAGAAAAAAATTGAGGGTCTGGCTGGATAGCTCCGTGACTAAAACACCTGCTTAGGCAGAGTGCAGCGTCCAGGGTTCAATCTGAGTCATGCTGTGTGCCCTCCACCTATCCCTGCGGGGCATGCTGAGTTGGTGACGGAGGTTGGATGTGGTGGTGCACGCCTGTAATTCTGGCCCTTGGGAAGCTGAAAACAGAAGGATCACTATGAGTCCTATCTGTGTAGCAAGACCCAGTATACCCTGTAGGGTCCGTCCTAAAAAAGAAAAAAGACTACTGAGATGGTCTTACATTTGACAAGTCCACTGTGTGAAGCACATTATTAGTCACTAAAACACAAGCTCCAGGTTGCAAGAACATATTTGCAACACAAATATTTGATGTAGAAATGTTATTCAAATATATAATGAATTATTAAAACTTTGTACAAATAAAACAATTTAAATTTTAAAAATAGGCCAAATACTAACAGATGTATCACCAAAGACAACTTTAATATGATAAATAAGTGTGTAATATGTTTCATCTATGTTATTAGAGAAATGCAAATCGAAGCAAACATTTTCTACCTCATTGCCCTAGAAAGGCCAAAATCTAGAACAGTGGCCTGGAAGATGCTGTTAAACACGTGGATTGACAGAAACTCTCATTCATTAATTTATACCTGATAAGATGAGGTCATTGCTACAATTTGTAATAAAATGTATCCTTGCTTGTGTATGTAGGGGTGAAGGTATATATTAATAAAGGGGTGTACATATACATATGACTGTAACTTCCAACAATATATTTATGTTTGTATCTGTATTTTATTTTTAAAAAGGTAGTATAAATTAATCCCCAATATTTAACATTTGCATAGTTATAATTATAAATCAGGTGAAGGAAAAACTATAACCTATTTTAGGAATGGATTGCACTTTGCTGTCTTCAATGTAGTTGCTCAGATTATAGATATTATCATACAGAGATAGTCAAAGTTAAAATTTTACATATTAGTTGTTTGGAGAATGTCTAAAAGAATATATCCTAATAGTGTGGTTAACCTAGAGAGTATTACCAAAGGAACTTCCAAAAGTGGCAAAAAATAGTGGCAAGTTGTTTCCAAGTGCTCTCATATTTAGAAAAATAATAAATCTATTTAAATTCACTATATTTTACATTTGCCTTATGATTAAAATCCTTGATTATATTGCATCAAGATTAAGAGGGAATTCTACAAACTACAGTCCTCAATAATAAGTTAAAAGTCATTCCCAGGTTTCTTTATTATTGCTGCTGTTGTTTGCTTTGTATGAACAAACAATTTGGTACAGGATACTGAATTAGGACCTTGAACTTGCCAGGTGGGTTCTGTGCCCCTGGGCTGTATCCCCAACCTCATTCTAAGTTTTGTCTACTATTTATTCATTGTCTGTGAGTATTTCAGATTTTCTTCATTATTTTCACATAGCTCAGACTATTAGTCATAGGTTGAAGGATCAGATCATATGAAATTAAATGATATAACATGTAAGCTCACATACGTGTACATACACATACTTATCCTAATACTTTAACGTGTTACAAATTTTCTCACAAGATTTACCATTACATCAAGTGCTGAAAATGTTAAGACCAGCCTTGATATAAATAAGTGGAAGATAACAGTTATACATTAATACAAATGGATCTGTGTTTAACATTTTGATTGGCAAGTTGTCAATTCTTTTTAATTTTTGGTACTGGGGATCAACTCAGGAACTAGCACTTGCCAGACAGGCACTTATGCTGCTCAGATATCTTCCTGGCTTGATTCTTATGTATTAAAATTCTTAAGTTTAAAAAATAAAATAAAATAGAATTTATGAGTTGTAACTTAAATATCAACCTGAATGAATTTGTATTTACAAATTTAAATGCAATAAATATTGGTACATAAAGATAATCGCTAGATATATTGTATCATATATAGCTGCTGCTTATCAGTTACACATCATATGGTATTATGTTTAACAAAATCTCACACACAATTAAACATACATGAATTCATATAAAGTTAAGTGTACAACTTAATAAAAATCAAGTTTTTATGCTAAGGAGATAGCTTAGTGGTGTAAGCACCAACCAGGCAAGTTCAGGGACCAAGGTTTGATCCCAAGTATTGCATGTCATGCCAGCCATCCAGACCAGGCATGGTGGTGCATACCTGTAATCCCAGCACTGGGGAGGCTGAAAACAGGAGGATCGCTATGAGTCTGACCTGCTTAGGCAAGCTTAGGTAAGCTTAGGTAACCACAGGGCCTGCAGTATGATCCCCAGCACCATATGCTACCCTAGCCCCACCCTAAGCTGCACAAATATACACGAAACAAAAAACAAAAAAAGAGGCACAAAAGATTTAAAAAAAGTCAATAAAAGATTATACAATGGCTGTGTCTAGAATACTAGAATGACATAATGTGTTGAGATGATAATGGATTCATTTTAGGCTGAAAATAATTCTTCGGGGAATATAAAGTCAGAAGCAAGTTTTATGAAGCTAGAATTATCCAGCTGTGAAGATTATGGTGCTATTGATTATTCTAACTGCTGTTTTCAGCTTATTTATCTGCGACCCTGCTCTTTACCTCAACAAGAAGTTGCTAGAATCTGGTTTCTCAGATATTGCTGTACAGATATTACATCAAACATTCTTTTCTTTCTTGATAAGCCTTGCTATGTAATTCAGTAGTTCAGGTTGGCCTTGAACTCATTGTGAGGTCTTGGCTCCCTAAAATTTGAGATGATTCTCTTGTCATAACCCTGTGTGTAAGTCACTGTGCTTGCTTGGACTTTGCATCAACATGTGTAGGTTTATTGCTAAAATATAATAGCTGAATATGCAGTGGATATGTACTTGTCAGCTGAATCCATCTCACTGAAGTCAGAACAGGGCCAGCTGCTGAGGTTTGAATACCTTGCAGTGTCTCCTCTTCATATTTAGTCTCTAGTTTGTCTACAGAACTATTGATTTTATTCGAAAATACATCTCAACTAATCAGTGTCTTCTCTGTTTCTCTAGCATATCTTACACACATCAATAGAAAAGCTTGGTGTTAGCTAACATACAAACTAAATACTGTGCAAGTGTTAGAAGACATCCTAGTCCAGAAATCAAAAGCCTCTATTAGCAGAGATTTTCCTTGGCTTTTTTCATGATTATATTCTTTCTCTGCAAATTTGAAAAGAAATTTTTCAGAACTTTGTTCAGGTTGCTGTATGATAGAATCAATTAATTATGGTAATGAAACACAAGGATTTGTACTTTATGGATTCTAATCTTTAGAGGATCATTTTTATTTACTTTCTTCCATACAAGAATTGGAGGTGATAGATCTGTAGGTAAATAGGTAAATATTTCACGTAAATGAATTCACTTTATTTTCAGTTCACTGGGCATTAGGGAGTCTGTTAATAGCTTGTAGAGTGGCTCAAGTTTGCTATTATTTTTTAAAATTTTCTTTGCTTGTTTGTTTATTTATTTATTTATTTATGATCAGCTCATCTGCCCTGTGGGTAGGGCTAATGCAGTATGTGTTGCCGAACTGCAGTCCTGGTGATTACCTAAGCTTGCCTAAGCAGGTGCTTTAGACCACTGAGCTATGTCACCAGCCCATGTTAGCCATTATTAATTAGAATTTTTCTAAACTGTATTTTCTCCATTTCTGAAATTAATCTCCATATATATATAAATGGATGCAGCAGTATGTTCATATGTATACAAAAAGGGTAAATTAATAGGTTGCTTGAAGTAAAATTTTAAATGATTATAAGTAATAATTTTAGTGTAAAACTTTTGTTTGCTGTCATCGAGACACTTTGTTCTTATTGCAAAGATTATATATACAATATGTAAGAATTTCTTGAAGCTAATTGACTCGGTCGCTGTTTCATTGCAGGGACACATATCTGACATGCACAAATTAAAAGATAAGTGGTCTAGCTGGGCGTGGTGGCTCACGCCTGTAATCCCAGCAC